>JAJMAH010000228.1:0-16293 GCA_030564925.1 Geotrichum aggregatum
TTTCCCTTAGCGTTGGGATTCATTGCAGTCTCAGGGAGTATTCCGACACCATCGAAGCAATCGAACACAAACACGGCGAGTAAGCTGAATTGGTCTGTATCAGACAAAAACCTGAACTGTCCCTCTTCTTTAGGTATAAATAGTTATTACAGCTTGTGTAGTCTCATCATTTAGCCAGGACATTAAATTGATTTATTATAAGAGAGATGGCAAGAATCTACTGGCAACACTCTCACCAAGACCAAAAACAAAAGACCAGCAACAAAACAAGCATTGACTTAAAAAAAAAATGCCGACACTGGTAAATAAATAGAATCAAAAAAAAAGAAAAAACATACCTTTTTAGTATCAATATTTCATCAAGTCTACTTGCAGAAAAGTAACAAGCAGCGTTTTTTTCACGTGGAATTTCAGTTTCATTGAATTCTTCAATATTGTCAGTAAAAGAGCACAAACTTCTAACGAACTGCTTTTATTCGACTCATCTCAGATTTTGAGTGCTTATGAGATGCACCATGCTCAAGCGCAACTACAGTATACAAAGATACTAAGTCGTATTATTGGCTTGCTTCATATACTTGTTTATTTCTGATTAATATACAATCATACTGAATACACATCGAAAGCAAAGGTAACTGCTATCGAGTCAAAGCCACGCCCAAAAATTCAAAGCTGGCTATTTTCAAACTCTAACTTTCAAATTCAATATTACTCTTGACAAGGAAGAGGAACATATGGCTCCTCCAATTGCTTGATCTCCTCTTCTGACAACTTAAATGAAACGGCGTCAGCGATATCGCGAACTCTCTTGATACTGGAAATCCCAACAATCGGGTTGCATCCTTTAGCAATGACCCATGCGGTGGCTACAGTAGCCATAGCCACACCTCTCTTTTTAGCAATTGTCTCGACCCGGGTTACAATCTCTTTTTGAGCATAGTCGGCTTTTCCTCCGAGCTTCAGTACGGAGTTCCACTGGTCAGTTTTGGATCGTTCCGACTCCTCACCCCATGGCCGAGTGAGAATGCCGCGTGCAACAGGCGACCACGGGATCAATCCGATTCCAGACTCCTTGCAGTATGGAATCATCTCACGCTCTTCCTCACGGTACAGGAGGTTGTAGTAATTCTCCATGGCAATGAATTTTGTTAAGCCACGATTCTCAGCGACATGTTGGAGTCGAACAAACTGATAGGTCTTCATAGTAGACGCACCAATGTATCGCACTTGGCCGCTCTTGACAAGGTGGTCTAGAGTCTCCATGATCTCAATGTCGGTAACGGCTGGGTCATATCTGTGGATCAGAAGTACGTCAATATAGGTTCCGAGACGCTCGACAGATCCTGCTACTGACGACAAGATGTTTTTGCGAGAAAGGCCGCGTTCGTTAATGAATTCAGGCGTAGTTAACCAATCAGGTGGAAACGGTTTGCCACGAGTACCTGTAGGTGCAAAACACTTTGAAATGATGACTAGCTTTTCACGAGGGATATCAAACTTCTTGATGAATTTGGCAATCAGCTCTTCCGATACTCCAGATGAGTACATGTTTGCTGTGTCGAACGTACGGATCCCTGCGTCATATGCGGCTTTCATGATGCCCATAACGGTATCTTCGTCCTCCAAAACCCATTCCTGCCAAGCTTTGGTGCCATAGCTCATACATCCCAAGATTACCTTGGATATTTGCAATCCCGAGTTTCCCAGTCTTCGAAGTTAGCAACAAGAAAAGCTAGAATAAATAGACAATGAGGATTTTGAATCTTGCTTGCTTATGTGTCCCCAATTTACGCTGTAACTCACCTGTTGAATTCCATTCCAGGTTTTGTTTTATTTCTGCTTAGGCTGGTGTGCAATTGAGATTGATAAAAGTCAATGACGATGGTGATGAATAAAAATTTCAAACGGTAGGGTGTCTTTGGCTTTTATAATCTTATGTTTTAGAGTGTTCGTACCAGAAGTTGATGTTGTGGTCGCTGAAGAGGGATATATCTGCCCAATGCTTTGCTCCCAGCTCACCTAGTTTGGCCTGGTTTCCGCCCGGGGCCGCTGATGGAAATAATGAAGAAACTCAATTCCGTGTAAAATTGGTTATGTCTCTGCTAAAGGTCCGCGGCCTTGCGTCTACACATGATCGCATCATGTACACGACTCCTACTGATTCACACTGCGAAGGGCTAAATCATCAAAATTTAGGCTTGGGTGGCATCTTTAGTTGTAGGTGCCGGGTCGACGTCTACTCCTTGTCCCTTCCCCGGGATACCCGATACTTGTGCCTTTCAACAACATTGAACCGAAGTACCTACGTGAATGTCTGCGTGCCTTTCTAGCATTCATTAGGCTTCTCAGGTGAATTTCTCAGTTTTGCTAACTTGAAACTTGTTTTTTGGCTGCCTTCGAGTAGAAGGAGTGTTTGCTGAAGGCATTGTCGTCGTTAAATTGACTTAGTTTTCCACATAGATACTTGACAGGAGAGCTAACAGTTATTCGATAGTCGATATCAAGGGCAAGCTGCCAATTACAGATTTTTGGGATACACAAAATATTTCAAAGAAAATCACCTGGGCGATTTTATTTTTCAGGCGGCACATCAGCGTGCTATCGATGTCAAAACTGGTTCATAATTTGTTTTCATCCCTCTCTTGTTTATCACACGATAAGTCAAACATCTGTCACTGAATTATAAAATAAAAAATGTAACCCGCTAAACATGTACTAGCACACGCTGTACTTGCGAGAATTGGCCAGTACAGGTTTCGTGAGAGGCGAAGCTGCCAATACGATTCACAGTGAGAGCGCTATAGCAGACAAGCAAACAGATTTGCCTGGTTTAGAGTTGATAAACACAGGTGGTCTAAACGTGAAAACAGTCGTAGGAGCATTGTCTGTAAGAATGAGGACGAGCTAGATAGAAGTAATTACGAAATCTTACTTCTGAGACTGTGGCAATAGCATAACGAGACGTCAAGAATTGATATCAGTAATAAAGATGAAGCGCGAGACATTAAAGTCACAGGTACAGATTGAATCACCTACCCAAGTCTATCTACGATTACCGGTTTACTTTGTGACACAAGAAGCTCCACAGGCCTACTTCGTGTGTTCTTTACTTCGTAGCAAGTCTTGTTGCAACATCATTATTGACAAACAAAGATAGTGGTTTTGATCGTTGGATCAAGGATTGTAATTTACCAAAATTCATATATTGGTATACTCGCTTGTTAAAGTACAGTTGAAACTGCATGTGAGAAATTGGCTAAGCTGGCTATTCCAAGATCGTCCTCTTGCCCGCGTAGTTACTCAGTAGGGAACAGAGGAACGTATGGCTCTTCTAAGTGCTTGATCTCTTCCTCACTCAATTTGAACTGAACCGCCTCAACAATGTCATGAACTCGCTTAGTGCTAGAGATTCCAACAATCGGGCTACATCCTTTAGCGATGACCCATGCGGTGGCTACCGTAGCCATAGCCACACCTCTCTTCTTAGCAATTGTCTCAACACGGGTAACGATTTCTTTTTGAGCAAGACTGGATTTATCTCCAAGTTTAAGGTAGGCGCTAAACCCGTCAGTCTTGGATCGTTCTGACTCCTCACCCCATGGCCGAGTGAGAATACCGCGCGCAACAGGCGACCACGGGATCAATCCGATTCCAGACTCCTTGCAGTATGGAATCATCTCACGCTCTTCCTCACGGTACAGGAGGTTATAGTAGTTCTCCATAGCAATAAATTTGGTCCAGCCGCGGCTCTCAGCAACGTGTTGGAGGCGAACAAACTGGTACGCCTTCATAGTGGACGCACCAATGTATCGAACCTGACCGCTCTTAACTACGTGGTCAAGAGACTCCATGATCTCTGTGTCGGAAACGTTAGGATCGTATCTGTGGATCAAAAGCACATCAATGTAAGTTCCGAGACGCTCAACGGACCCCGCTACAGATGACAAGATGTTTTTGCGAGAAAGACCTCGCTCGTTAATGAGTTCGGTTGCTGAGTCGAATTTGGGTGCTTCAGTAGGTTTGCCTGTAGGTGCAAAGCACTTTGAGATGATGACTAGCTTCTCGCGAGGGATATCAAACTTCTTGATAAATTTGGCTATCAGTTGCTCAGACACTCCAGCTGAGTAGACGTTGGCAGTGTCGAACGTGCGGATCCCCGCGTCGTAGGCAGCTTTCATGATACCCATAATGGTATCTTCATCTTCCAAAACCCATGGTTGCCAGGATTTCCTGCCGTAGCTCATGCATCCCAAAATGATCTTGGAAATTTGCAATCCCGAGTTTCCTAGTCTTTAAAAAGAATGGTATGATTTAGCTTGCTCTTTGACCAAGAGTTCTTTCGTACTCACCTGTTGAACTCCATTTCAGCTTCTTTCGTGTATGTTTGAGCAATTGAGATGTAGTATCGATTATAGCAATCAATGGTACAATTTCATGAAATATTTGAGTTGTTGGTCTTTTGCAGCGCTTTATAACCTTCTGTTTTTTTGAAAGGGTTGTAACTCAAACAGTTTTGCCCCGCGCAGTTTACTCCCAGCAAGATACGGTATACCTGCAGCTATTTTCCGTCCGGAGATAATTTGTAAACCCGTTTTATTTTGTGTAATCTGCTGCCTAATGCCGCTGCATCTGCGGGTCAGGGTTGGAGCACTCATGGTTCCTGAGACATTGCTCCGCGATACTCAGCTCTTCACCAACTTTTCGCTATAAACTGTAAGGCAACAAACCAAAACTAAGCCATCTCTCGGTTGGGGATATTGTTTGATCCAGCCCGGACTGTAACATAGGCCTGACACTTTAATATTGTGCATTCCGAATGCACAAGTTCTCGGTTCAGCCATCAGTCACGTAGTACTCACGATTGAAATCTTAATGTACACAATCGCAATAGCCACGAGCAAGTCGAGGAAAAGCTGCTAACCAGATCCCACAGCGTTCGGCAACACTTGAGCCGTGGAAGCTGGAGATAGAGACGGAGATAAGAATAAAATAGATGTGAATATCGAGCATACGTGGCAATGCAGAGTGGGATGGGCATTGAGCAGTGGCGTCAGGGATCAGATACACTTGTCTTAAGGCTGAAGCTTGAGATTTAGACCGGCAAATTGACAAACCCCGGTAGCCATATCTATATATGCATACATGGGTACTATAAATTTCATCGTGAAAGGTTCGTCAACTCTCAGGCGACCTTAATCTTTATGAACTTTGAAAGGCCTCTTTGCTCTACAGAGTGGTTCTATTTTATTCAGAGGTCAGTTTAGATGTGTATCCCTTCTAACGAGAAGAACGCTTTTTCAAAAGATGGTGAAAACTGAATTTACTAAGAAGACCTTTCGCGTTACGTGCTCACGCACACTATACTATAGCACAGGTTATAACGAGACAATCAGGGCAGCATAGATATAACGTGTTTTTCTATTCTGTATTCAAAGCTTCTGTACCTGAAAATTTCTTAATTTGTGCGTAAAACTGGCCGTCTAAAGATCTTACTTTAGCCGCCATTACTACTCGGTAGGAAATAGAGGAACATACGGCTCCTCCAAGTTCTTGATCTCCTCCTCTGTCAGTTTGAGCTGTACTGCGTCAGCGATATCACGAACTCTCTCAATGCTAGAGATTCCAACAATCGGGTTGCATCCTTTTGCAATGACCCATGCGGTGGCTACCGTAGCCATAGCCACACCTCTCTTTTTAGCAAGCGATTCAACACGGCCCACAATCTCCTTTTGAGCAAAACTGGATTTATCTCCAAGTTTGAGGTAGGCGTTAAACCCGTCAGTCTTGGATCGTTCTGACTCTTCACCCCATGGCCGAGTGAGAATGCCGCGTGCGACAGGTGACCACGGAATCAATCCAACCCCTGATTCCTTGCAGTATGGAATCATCTCGCGCTCTTCCTCACGGTACAGGAGGTTATAATAGTTCTCCATAGCAATGAATTTGGTCCAGCCGCGGCTCTCAGCAACGTGTTGGAGGCGAACAAACTGGTACGCCTTCATAGTGGACGCACCAATGTATCGAACCTGACCGCTCTTAACTACGTGGTCAAGAGACTCCATTATCTCTGTGTCAGAAACGTTAGGATCGTATCTGTGGATCAAAAGCACATCAATATAGGTTTCGAGCCGCTCAACGGATTTTTTGACAGATTCCAAAATGTTTTTGCGAGAAAGGCCTCGCTCGTTGAGGAAATCGGGAGTGGTTGCAAAGTCAAATCTGGGTGCTTCGCCAGGGATACCTGTAGGGAAATACACTTTCGAGATAATGACTAGTTTCTCGCGAGGGATATCAAACTTCTTGATAAATTTGGCTATCAGTTGCTCAGACACTCCAGCTGAGTAAAGGTTGGCTGTATCAAACGTGCGGATCCCCGCGTCGTAGGCAGCTTTCATGATACCCATAATGGTATCTTCATCTTCCAAAACCCATTCCTGCCATGTTTTACTGCCGTAGCTCATGCATCCCAAGATCACCTTGGAGATTTGCAGACCCGAGTTTCCTAGTCTTTGAAATTATTAACATCAAGGATGAGACGTGAGATAAGCCAAGCACTTTTTTTCCAGTTTGGCTTGCCATATGACCACGGTTTGCGATGTACTCACCTAGTGAATTCCATTCTTTGTTTTTTTCGCTTGCTTTGTTTCTGCTTTTGCAATTGAGTAGTATCAACGAAGCCAATTATATAAATTTGATTTCAAGGACTTTGGCTTGGCTTTATACTTTTCTGCTGTTTTATGATTGCCAGAGTAAGGGTTGAATATGAGAACGTGGATATTTTGCTCCCAACCAGTTGTCCATTTTCCGCCCGGACCCGCTCTTCGACGGAGATATTCACACCAACAGTAAGCTTAGGCCTTGCTGAAAATACCATTGAAAGAATCCGACTTTAGCACACAATTCTCAAAGACCGAATGCTGCATCGCTTTGAAGGAAACTGAGCATCTTTTATGGCTCTAGGCTGGCATACAATGTTACCGATTGTTTGAGATGTGAAGATTGAGCAGTAGTCTGAGTACACATGTTTTACAGTTTCTGCGATATCTCACGACAACATTTGCAACTAATAGAAGCACTCTGATTTTATATGTGTTCGCTCTTGAGAGTCGCTTTTTTGTAGTTATTCTTTTGTACAAAAGCACAAGAGCGCAGACTTAGAAGACTCAATGGCAGAGCTACTAGTGATCGGAAAACTGTGCCGGAATGTACACAAAAAAATTGTCCTGTACTATACAACCATACCAAGAGAGGCCTGCTGCAACAAGCTTCATCTGTAGACTCATGGTACTGATGCTAGAAACTTGCTTGATAGTTATAAATAATAACTTCTCTAATCTTAAGTTCGCGCACAGATGGCCACCATATGAGGGAAGTTCGCATTGTGTCTTCCCATGGTTACCCAGCAAGGCTTTCCTGAGCGCTGTGATTGAAATGCTTAGGGAACCTTTTGGCAAAGCAGGGAGAATTCCGACACTATTACTGCACATGGATGTCAAGAAAGGCGGAATTCCTCCCCCAGAAACCAAGGCTTTATCAAACAAGCATTCAAAATGTCCCTCTTCACGTGCCTGATAGTTACTACCAACAGGGTAGTTTCTGTGATTAGCTAGGACAATAGAGTGATTTGGTTAGTTGGTTAGTTAGTTATCTTCAGCCATCTTCGCTGTAAATTTGGTCACCCTTTGGCCTAAAACTCTGGGCTTTGGCAGCGAACCTTCAACTCTATATGTAAATAAAAGGCGATTTCATGGCTAAGTGCACTTAATAGATGAATGAAATCATTGTCCTGACTGAATGTGGAAACTTCTCTAGCTGCAATGATTAGTTCTCTCTGAAGAAAGGCATTTTGTGTTCTTGTCAGGTGCTAAACAGCTCAGTGTGCTTACCTTGTTTGTGTTGCGGTGCAGCAATGGTGTCGAAACACTCCCAAAATTTACAAAGAACCATCAGCCTTGAAACAACAGCGTTCGAGGGATACCTGATAGCAAATCATGAGTCTGATCGCTATTAGTTGAATGCTTTTCTTAAGTTTAACTAGTAGAATAGACGTTATATGAACGAATAAATTGAGGTCATGTTATGTGAGTAACGTTTAGTAACTTGCTCCAACAATTCCAAAAAAACAAAAAGGTTTAATGAATGAACGAATGAATGAATGGATTGGAATCTTTAATTTTTTGATTAAAACATCAGTTTATTGTCCTGGCTAATTATGGAGACCACCCTGTCGGTAGTAACTATTAGGTGCGTATAGAAAAAGACATGGTTCTTTGCTTGTCTGATACAGACTTAGTTTCTGGGCGAAATGTTTCGCTTTTGCTTTTGCGTTTGTGTGCGGTGATGGTGTTGGAATCCTCCCTGCTTTGGCAAAGGCTTTACTTAAGCCTTTTATCACAGCGCTTCAGGGAAACCTGGCTGGGGAGCCAGGGGAAAACCTAAGCGAACTTCCCTCATAAGGTTTGACCATCACTGTGAACTAGGCACAGCAGGGATTTGAACCCAGGTGATGTCACTTCCATGGTGGCTCTACCAGTTGGGCTATCCGCTGGCTGTGCTCCGCTGGCTGTGCCATTTCACGGCTATGAAAGATTATGTAGAAACAAAAATGGTAAAAGTAAAATATAAACACAAAGTAAATAAGATCTCCCCAGGTCTGTATCAAATACAGCCAAGACGTTTTTTCTCTTCCTTCATGGATGGCTAGAGCCAAAAAAAAAAAGGCTCAAAATTTGGCTGTTACTAGGCTTTTTTGTAAAGTATCTTTGTGATATATACCACTGTCTCTTGAAAAACAAGAAATGGTTTTGTAGTGTAGTTGGTTATCACTGCGGATTCTGATAAAGATACTTCCGCCGACCCCGGTTCGAATCCGGGCAAGACCTATTTTTTGTCTTTTTACTTCTGCTGAAGTGGCAAGCGCTACTTGTGCATTTTTCCATGCATTGTATCCTAGTAAAGCTCTGCTATATGCGCGTAATTTTTCATAGGCAGTTCTAAATGGACTACGTAATAATCAACCTTGTACCTCACTTCTCCAGTTGCGCCGCTACCCCCAGAGGTTCGCGGGAAAAAATCGAGAAAATTCTTTCTTCTCCTTCCTTCCGTTTGGTTAATGGGCCTGGTTCGGCGGTTACGCGCTTTCTTCTCCGACTGCTTGCAGCACCTCTTACGGATCGTCTTTCGTGTCCTCTAGGATGTTTGTAATCTTGTAATCTTGGCTTGGTCTGCATTTATCTCTGTTTTTCCGTGGGTAGTCTTAGCCGACAGCGTAAAATTGATTTCTGCTTTGCATCTTGGTAACGGCGGGATGTCAGGAGCTAATTTGTCACGGCTAAGCATGCCCATGTGCCCGTTGCTCTTTCGCTCAATTAAATTTATAATACGGCCCCCATGGCTTTGCACCAGTAAATGTACTATTTTTGAGGTTTGCAAATCTCTGTTGTTTGGAGGCTATTTTTGAGCACGAGGAAGGAGCGCTGTATGGGCGCAAACGCTGAGCAATTGCGCAACTTGACGTTCAGCACACGCCGTGAAAGCTAATCTACAGCAACATACCGGTGTACACTATAGAGAATATATATCTTTCTCATTGCAGCTGCCGCTGTCTCTCGTCCGGCACCAGGGCTCACTGAGACACAAGGCAGGTGTACCAATCGCAATAGCTTTAGCATTTGTCGCGACATGACGAATACCTGGGGTTTAGCGGTTTTGGCAAGTAAGCACCGTACTGTAGCAATTGTGCAAGAGGTATCAGAAATGGTGGGGTGCGCGCTGACGCAGCAAGTTTGCCGGGAAAGAAGCCTTGGAGAAGTCTTGGCATTTTGGAATAAATTGTTAATGATAAATTTAGAGTGTTAGACATTACTAATTTGACAAGCCCCGGATTCAGAGGCTACGGAAAGTTCTTCAAGATTCGTCCATGCCGCACATGAAAAAACATATATATATCTACAAATCTATCAACATTCAATCTTTTCAGCATCTCAACTTCATTCTCAACTTCAACACAACCTCAATCTCAATCTCGATCGCAACCTCAATCAATTGAACATCATGTCCTCAACAATCAAAGCTGCTCTCGTCACTGGCTCAGATGACATTAAGGAGTACATCGCCGTCTCTGAAATACCCTACCCCAAATTCAGCGACAACCAACTCTTAGTCCGCTCAGTTGCTCTCGCTGCTAACCCAACCGACTGGAAGCACATTGCGTTCAAGGAATCCAAGAAGGGCGACATTTCAGGCTCTGATGCTGCTGGTGTCGTTGAAGAAGTCGGCTCTAAAGTCAAGGGCTTTAAGAAGGGCGATTTGGTCTCGACTTTCTTGCACGGCAACTCTTCTACTACTAGAGGCGCTTTTTCCGAACTTGTTGTTGCTGACCCAACTACCACTGTTAACTTCACTGCTGTTGGGCTTGACAAGCTCAAATCGCTGGAAGGCGAGACTACATACAGATCGGGCACCATTGACTCTTTCGAAGGTGCTGCAAGTATCACTCTAAGTCTTGTTACTGTGATCTATTCCTTTGTTGGTAAACTCAAGATTCCCACTACACCTGGTGCCAACAAGAACAAAGCCATTTTGATTTGGGGTGGTGCTACTGCAACCGGTATAATTGCAATTCAAATCGCCAAGCACGCACTCGGATTCGGCAACGTCATTGTGGTTGCTTCCAAGGAGCACAATGAATACTTGAAATCCCTAGGTGCTGATTCTCTTGCTGACTACCATGATTCAGATGTTGTCGAGCAGGTCAAGAAAGCAGGCAAGGGTGTTATTAAGTATGCATTGGACGCTGTTTCTGAAGGAACATCTTTCCAGCAGGTATACGACTCTACTTACGGATCTGGAGATGTCGCAATTGATAACTTACTGTTCCTCACTGAGAAGGATCTGAAGCTGGACGACAGAACCTCCAAGGTCTCCTACGCTCAGACTTTGGCTTACAATGCCAACGGTGATAGCTTGGTACTTTTCGGCCAGGAACACAAGGCTGACCCACCTGCTTTGGAGCTATACAACAAGTTTTGGATTGAGACAATTCCCAAAATTATCCCAACTTTGAAGCACGCTAAATTGACTGTGCTTAAAAAGGGCCTCCTAAGTGCGAACGAAGCGTGGGCTCTTTTGAAGAACAACAAGGTTAAGGCTAGCAAGGTTGTCTTTGCCTACTAAATCTTTTAAGCACTAAAGTTAGTAGCACCGTTCGAGATGTCAGTTTTCTTACCTTGATAGTAAATTTGAGTAAAGCACTAGTACGATAAGCAAGTAATTATGAGAGAATGAGATTTACTGATTGCACTACACATATAAGGCTAATGTCTAAGTGACTATGACTTAGTTGGATCTACATGAATTGAAATTCAACAGTTGCTAATATCTTTAATACTTGTCTCTTTTTTTTTTTTTTTGAGGGTTTTATTTGGTTTGAAGAGAATATAAGAGACCGTACTAAAGTGACATTTTATTTTGACCATTCGATACTACGTACTTGAACCGGTTAAATTTGCCAAGAAAGTGTTATAGAAAAAAAAATTAGAAAAAGAAAAACACAGACGCTTTGCAGTAAGTGATAAAAATTCATGGTAACATGGTGCTACAACAGTTGAGCCTGAAAGAATATGCTACTTGATATTGAAAGTCTAGCCTAGAGATTAAAGAGTAAATAAAAATCATAGAGATACAAACTGTATAGTAAAGCAAGCGAAACGATAATATTAAATAAGTGGTCAAAGTCGTCGTACGGGTCCTTCTTAGTTGGCGTACTTGGATTTACCTCTCAATGCAACTCCATATCTGTGAATCACAAATGGAATCGCAATCATGAGCACAGAGATTCCAGCCAGAATTGATCCACCAGGACCTACTGGGAAATCCTTTATGGCCGTATTCCTGTACATAGGAGTCACAAACACAGGGAAAACTGCAGCAGACCAAGATCGCATCAAACAGTTGCCAGCAAAGACACTGGCCAGGAAACGGTAAAAGCCTCGGCCAAGGTAATTGAAGATGGATTGGAAAATGTTAACGGCGCCGACACAGAAGATCAAGGCGCCAATACAAGGCGCAATCCAATGCGTATGTGTACTTGAACCCCAGCAAAATATGAAAAGGCCAACAGGCAAGAGGAAAGCACCTCCCATGGCAGGCTCCAAATACTTTTCAATTTCGGGATTTCCGCTTCTCATGATTCTTCGCACCCACACGACGTAGATACAAGCACCAATGATACCACCAATCATGGCGGAAACATACGCAGTTCCGCTTTCAATCATGTTAAAGCCATAGAGCTCATTGAAAACAATGGGAAAGGCTTCAAACCAAGACATGACGATAATGTAAATGAAAGCACAATACAGGTTAAGGAAAAAGACCATTGGTTCACCGAAACAAATGAAGATAGGTCTCCAAATGATCTCAATGACTAGTTCCTTGAAGTTCGTAGGGTTCAGCTCCTTTTCAATTTCATGTGCGGACCTGATGTTGTTGTTGCCAGTCAACTTTCGGAGTCTGGCTGCACGGCGGTGAAGAAGAGTGGCTGCACTTGTTTCGGGTAGGAACACAGTTAGAACAGCCAGCGCAAACCCAGAGTTGATGCAAAGGAACCAAAAATTCCATCTCCAGGCTACTAGCTGAGTGAAAACACCACCTATAAGGGGGCCAAATGTAGGACCACAGAACGCAGCAATAGACCAAAGCAGAAGTCCAAGGTAAAGCTTATCAGGTTTGAAGGTATCACCGATAGTTGCACCACCTGTAGAAAGAGCAGGGGAAGCAACCAATCCAGCAATTACACGAAGACCAATAATCTTTTCAATAGTGTCCGCCAGGGCCGTAGGAACCTGCAAAATGCAGAAAATAGCGAGAGTCACAATGTAAATGTAATTTCGACCAAAAGGAGCATGTTCAGAAAGAGGTGACAAGAACATGGGGCCAATACCATAACCGAGCACGAAACATGTCAACGGTAAGATAGCTTTGACTTGGGTCGTGTTCAAGTCAACCATCATTTTTGGCACGCCTGGAGTATAAATAGAGGATCCCATGTAGATAGCAACTGTGAGTAAACCTGTAGCCAGAACAATCCACGACTTTTTTGCTGTTGACCAGTTTTGTGGATTTTCCTGATCGTTCTCATCGTACCAGTCAACCATGATATATCCATGATCTGGGGCTGCTGGGAGTTCATCCTGTTCTACTCCTTTTTCCAAGTCTTGCCTAAAGCTTACAGAAGAGATGCTTGATGACTCTTCTGGGACAGTTAGTTCCGTCAGGCCGGCCTCATTGAGATTAGACTTTTGCTTCTCCTTTTCTGATACTATGGCATTAGTTGCATTAGTATCGTTAGGTGCAATTCCCAAGTACTTGTCGGGAATAACGAAGCCAGGTGTTTCTTCGAGGTATGGGAGGTATTTGTGGCCGGAAACATGATTTACGATCTGGCCAAACACTGAATTTCGAACAGTGTCCCACATGGTGATATAAATAAACGAGACGAAGTGAAGGTTAAAAAAGTTGTCGCAAAATCAAGGATGTTGTGTGCAAAATATCTTTACTAGAAGAAAAAAAAAGTAAGATGATGCTTAGCTTAGACTTATCGATTCGAAAATTGACTTGAGGTGAGAAAAACTAGATCCTTCAGAAAGGAGCCTCCAGCATGTTTAAGTAGTCCAGTCTCTAGCAACCGTACAAGCCTTTGTGGCATCCGTGATTTGAAATGCGGTCCTAAACTTAGAAATCAAATACTAGTGATTATCTGAGTTACAAAAGCCGAAATCCGAAGGCCGAAAGCCACGCATGCCCACTATACTTGTATTCTAGTCGTTTCTAAATCACGTGTCATGAGAAGTACATTCATGGCATATCCTTAGCTTATTACCGCTGTGGTATGGCAACTTGACTAGGTGGCCCTCTGTTATCGTCTCAAAGTATCGTTTATGGAAACTATGGTAGATTGGGCCCTGTCCTAAGACCATGTGACACAGCCAAAAGCACAGTCATCATCATTCATGGGCGGCCCTACAAAAAAGATGTCCGTTTTTAGTGGGCGGACTTTTCTAAGCCCGCACTTATCTGGTTCCGCTCGTAGCCTTGCTGTTGTTCTGTCAACCATTCCCGCGGATTAATAATGCTAAAGCCGTGCTGCTTACATGATTTTGGTTATTTTTTTTTCTTTTGCTCAATGGCTGGGGCCTGCATGGTGGAAACTCTATTTTTTTCTTTTTTTTTCCATCCTTTTTCAAATCCCGTGAACCCACCAAAATTCAAGAAGTAGGGCTTCATCTACTACGGCTGTGTCTCTCTAAACCGGATGCAGAGCGGATATCAGCCGTGTAAAGGTCTTCCGAGTCACGTGTGTCGAAGCCGTAGTGACAAGAAAAGCGGACATATAAATACTATGGTATTCGCAGTATATTGGTATTGCAACTATAAGGCTAGCAATACGCAACATCGAGGAGCTTGATCGTTTATAATCAACTTTGAATAAATGCCAAAGTCTCTACCAGTAACTGTGATTAATGGTCATGGCTTATAAATGCAACTACACTATCTTCACGTCCGTTCATCTTGGGCTTTTGAAGAATCCGTGTCTCCGGGTGGTGGCAGTAGGCAGTAAGATGAGCAAATTTTGCTGAGCCCGCGTCTTTCCGAAATAGTTCTGAGCAACTTTGTTGAGCTAATAGCAAGGCCTGATGTGTTAAGAGTACTTCACTCATATCAGCACAGACTACTCGTAACTTACCAGCGGTCTACAAACAGCCTGTGTGGTAATTACCACGTTGTAGCCAGACTCTTCATCTCAATTGCAATTGCAATTAGTAGTAGTTCCAGGAGTACATTCAGCGCTCTCACTCACTACTCTACCAGTCTTGTCAGAATTTTACTATGACTAGGCTGCTGTTGACCAGTGTATGCGCTCAAGTGATTTCAAACGATCTTACAAATCTGGCCTACAGCATTACAAATGTCAGTAGTTTAATTAATAGTCTATTCGTAATGCTGTATTAGTATTAGGAGACTGGCTGTGCAAGTTTTGATTTCCATTTTCAAACGCCGCGATATTATGAGCCCGAGCTTTTGTTGTTATCTACCCATAACGCTAGCAATAATAACAGCAAAGTAATTACATTGCTGCATCTTGTTCAAATAAAAGGGACCTGCGGGACAGGCCAGCTCTTCCAGTTTTTCTCAATCACCCAAGCAGCTCTTCGACAAGCAATCATTATATTGGCGTCCTTGCTATTTGGAAGGCATTGTTCTAAATACTCTTCCTGTCTCTCGAATTTTCTCGAAAAGCATTTTAAAAAATTGAATACTTGCCTAGTTACTTGATAATGCGTATATCTCATTTAATTTTTCCAAGTGGTTTGCTTTAGCCATAGCTTGCTACCATTCAGTAATATACACAGAAGGCTTTTTGCTATAGATACAACCTCGGGATATTAGCAGCTTTAAAAATCAGTGTGAGAGGAAATCCAATTGGATTAAACTGGAACCTTCATCTTCATAGCTTTTGAAAAAATAATGTTTTACGAGCAATGTTGAATAAGAGCCTTTGCAATGGCATTGTACAAGGGCTGTCTTAAGCTGTGAAGAATCACCGTGATAGCTATTCTCGTTTTGGCAGCTCACGCCTTAACCCATTAATTTACAACCATACGGCGTATGATTTTGGAAAGATCACCGTATTATTGTCCTTCATTCCAGACATGATCAATTTGATCTCTTATAATATATGCGTTAGCGTGTATGTGTAAGTTGTGAGTGAGTGTGTATGGCCAATCTTTAAACTCGCTAACATACTGAAGCTCTGAAAAATGAGCTACTAGTAAAACAAGCAATTACTCTCAACCCTAACTAGTACTTGCTTTCGTCTTTGAATCCGTGTGTTGAAAAGGTGACAAAAACTTCAAAAAATATTGGCAATGGACAAGTCCGGAATTGAACCGGAGACCTTTCGCATGCAAAGCGAACGTGATAACCCCTACACTACATGCCCAAGTAATTGAAAATATGTATGTCATGAGCATTTTGCTCACTTCAGACTATTTTGCCTTATAATATTCATTCTATTTAAAATTGGTACCCAAAAAAAAAAAATGAGCGACGCCGAATTCGAGATTGATATGGTCGAAAGACCTGAGGTTTTTACTGATGAAGTAACTATTCTCATCGAGCCTGATCCCCCTGATACCGCGCTGGAGGTTGACGAGGGTGACAGTGCAGAAAATGGTGGTGGTGAAGAGGTCGAAGAAATGGACGACTGCGGTGGCGACACTGAGGAACCCCAAG
>JAJMAH010000229.1:0-15697 GCA_030564925.1 Geotrichum aggregatum
AGTTTAGGCAGGAAACAAGTGGAAGCTACTATAGGACCATTACAGGCAATGAACTGTACGGTAAGTCTGTAAGAAATCCTCTAATTTCGCTGATGAAAACGCTGGACAAACCCATTTTGAGTAAACTGGTCCAATTCAGAACCGGCCATGGCAACTTTGGAAGACATCTTCAACGCCTAAATATCGAAGAACGCAACTAGAACTGTGAATGTAGCGAGCTGGAAACACCGCGACATATTCTCATCGAATGTCCCCTGACTGAAAGTGAGCGGCACGTACTACTGAAAATCTCTCAGGGACTCCATCTTAAGGCCCTTCTGAATACCAAAAAGGGTCTTGTCGCGGTAGCCAAGTTTTTTAAATCTATTCGCACTTCTCCTCAATAATGGCAAACCTTCTGGAGTAGTTCGTATAAGGTGTTTTATTCTGGTATATCATACAACCAGGTTTCGCATAGCGTTGAGAGTCATTGCAGTCTCAGGAAGTATTCCGACACCATCGACGCACTTGAACGCAAACAAGACAATGCAAGCCAATCTATCTCTTTGCGACAAAGCTCAATACCGACGGCTTTTGCAAACTTGAAAAATGTTACGACTCCATCATTGGCATTGGAACATAAATTGGATAGAAAGATAAATCAATTTTGTCGTTCTAGCTAAATGCTAAAATCACAATGACTGTAATAACTATATATGTCTAAAGAAGACTTGAACTGTCCCTCTATTAAGCTATACCGGTAGATCCAATAGGCTAACGAAAGATCCGATTTTCAATTGGCACGGCGCACACTTTCGGAACACCAATTTCAATCAATCGGAAATCTACGCAGGCGCGCAAGCATACTGGCCTAGCGCATATGGTAACATCAGCCCTAAACTTAGGAAGCAGTTAAATGTGAGAGCACTTGGAGCCTCAGCTAAGCAAAGAAAAAAATAATAATAATAATGTAGAGCAAAAATAACTTTTTCTACGGCAAGATCGTTTAGATTCCTAAATCAAATAATGCTACTATGTCGAAGAGATATGAAGTACTCGATATGGCTTTTTTTCATTTTTTTGAGATCATTCAAGAACAAGTGGTCTTGCTGGTAACCTTTGCACTTTTGTTTTAAGGGTTTTTTTTTTTTTTTTTTTCAACGAGAGCATGGTTTAAAATGGAACAAACTATTAAAAGATGGAGACGAAGATTTTTAAGTGGAAAAACAAACAAGTGATGGACATGCGTTGTTTGTCAATTTTCTGAGTAGACAATGTGTGAAAGTGATGGAAAAAAAAAAAAATTGGTTGAGGCCATGTCAAGCGAGCGCTTTGTAAATCCGAGGCTACTTGGAAAAATTTCAAACAAAACAGTGCAAGCAAAATTAATACCTGGACGTCTCTTGTAGAATTGACTTTTCCATGCACAGTTGGTCCAGTCAAATCGGCTTGCTCTCAACAAAATATCTCGTAATGACAATAAGGTCACGAATGATAAATACACTGTATCAACTTTCATCCACTCATTGTTACCGTTGAGTAAGTGTCATGGAAGATTTTCATGGAAGATTCTCCATCCCATCTAAAAAAGCTTGAGTAGTGTGTCTATCCATATAAATGTAGGCTGCTCTGTGACAAGGCTTTGAGTATTTCTGATCCATACTAGTAAAGCCTACATTGGCCCTTGCTAGCTCAACTGATAGAGCGCATGACTACGAGAGTACTATAAAAGTCGTCATAAGGCAAGAGGTTCAACCCTACCAGAGTAGCCCCAAATGGGCTCACACAATTTGGTTTCCGATTTGGCAATGCTATCAAGATAATGCTACGCTTTAGGATGTTTGCTCTAGTATATTGATATAGACTATGCCACTGATATATGCACACGTGTTTTCGAGGCCAGATAAGGTGAAGCCGAGTTACATGAGGTCATTGCGAATTGAGCAAAAGTCTCGAAATACCGATATTAGATGACGCCCAACACATTCCCAAGTCCCAAGTGTCTTTATCTATAGATGTTTGTGTTGTATAAAATCAGGCGTAACTGGACATAGACCGTGCTAGGTATGGGCTACAGCTACCGGCGGCCCTCTCCGTTGTAATCGAACCAATATCGGTGCACCATTGCAACTGTAACCTTAACAAGGCTGGAATTAAAAAACAAGTAAAAAAAAAAAGAAAAAAGCTCTACGCAAATCTTGAGTCCGAATCACGATGCAGGATTGTAAATCTTTTTTTCTTCTTTCTTGTCCATGTATTTTCTCTCATACTCTTGTATAACCCGGGTCTTGGAACGCTATGATAGTGCTGCCGTCATCTCAATCGCTCAAGCGTGTTAATGGTGGACGTCATTGAGCTTGAACCTTTCGAGCTGTACCCCTATTGACTATGTGTATTACAGGTATACCAGTATACCGAAAGATTTCAATATATCGATTGATTCTAGAAGTTCGGTAGGTGCTTCCAAAAGAACAACAAAACGTAGGTCTAGCTGGCAGCAGATACAATATTGATAAAAGTTTAGACTATAGGTTAATAAATTCCGGGCAAGTGTGGTGGTGGACGCTCAGAGTTAGGGGAGAATGGTCAGTAGAGTCGACGTCCGGCAGCTGCAGCCTGCAAATATACGTAGAAGGAAAAGTTATATGGAAAAAAAAATTTTTAGGTTTCTTTGATTTCTTCTAGAATCAACAGCACACATTCAAATTCGATACAGCCGCTTTATCTATTACTTTTTTCTTTCTTCGACCGAATTGAGCTGGCTGACTCTGGATCGATATATACATATTGGTAACTTTTTGAGCCTGCCTTATCACTATGCCTCTATCGAAGAATGAACACCAAAAATGAAAAATAAAAAAATAAAAGAAGCAACATTCGTCAGAAAAAGGGCTTGGCCTGGCTTGAATAGAACTTCCTATACTCATGCACGAGCTAAGTTCCGTACGGCTTTAAACGCAGAGCGCCCATATAAAAAAAAAAAATGACATGTTCGAACTCTTGATATTGCCAAAAGCTGTGTCCAAAAGGAACAAACTGCGTCGACTTGTGTGTGAGTGTGTGAGTGTGTGTGATCCCTAACGTCTAGCTATATAAGCTAAAAAATTGGCTTGCAATTGTGTGAGAGATATATAGACTACTACTGGATTTAGATGTCTACAAGACGACAGTTTCTATTGAACATAAATCCAAGCGGTCCTACTTTGGTACCAGGAAAAAAAAAAAGAAAATCTCCTTCCCCATCTATACTGTGTCTTTTCTTTGGCTTTTTTATATCTCTTTTGTTGTTAGCAGGACCGCCGGTATACGGCTTAAAGGGATGTGGTTTTCTCTATATTTCTTACCGGTCACCATCATTTGAGTTTAGCCGATATTTAGATAAGTTTTGAGTTTAGCAGTTTACCGGAACACCATCTGGATCTGTGAGAAGTGGCAAAAGAAATCTATACAAAACTATGCTGTCTAGGACTTTATATTTTTTTGTAATTTTTTTTCGGCGATATCAATATTAGAGTATGCATGGTTCTCTATGGGTAGGCCCGGCGGGAGGGAGGCCCACGCCTTTTACTTTTTCGTTTGATTGTTTGTTGTTGTTGTCTCGATTTCAGGGATGATTGTGAAAGTGCTTAAGACCAGTGATCGATCTTAGCAAAAGTCAATTGCAAAAAATAACTTTCACACATTGCCCACTTTATCTAGGCCAAGTCTGGGCATAAATCGCAAACGCAAAACGAACTGAGTAGTTTTAACTTTTTTTTTTAGTTTTTTATATACACATGTATACTCTAACCTCTGAGCGTTTAGTCTTAATATGGTGATTTACTCTCCATTTGACTCCAAGTAGATGCATCACTTTGGCTACACGTGGGTATACAATGCGCATTGTGTGTGTGTTTTTTTTGTGATAGCAAAAGATAGCAAATAAAAAAATAAAAATAAAAATAAAAATAAAAAGGCAGGTGGCTATCGACGGCGATTTGCCTATAATTACAGTTCGCTGCAGCAGTATTGAGATAGCGATTGTCTCGGGATACCGGTTCTTCTTTACAACAAAAATAACAAAAAAGTTTCCCAGGTCAACCGCACCGGCTCAGGCGCAGGCCCTTCCGATTACTGGCTGCTCTATTCAATTCCTATCCGAGCTGCAGCAGAGTAGAGAGAGTGTGTATGGTTGTGTACTTGGCTTAGCTTAGCGGATGATAGCAGGGTAGCGGATATATATCATGGGTGTGGTCGATAGAAGTTGCTCACCACTACGCAACGCCAAGCCAAGACAAGAAAAAGACAAGATAAGAGATCAGCCAGACCCAGACTAGGCATTTTAGTGACTAAAACTGAATCTACCATAACATCCCAGTCGATCCGGAAATGAGCTGTTGCCAGTTTTGACCGTTGTTTCGTTTTTTTTTTTTTGGTTTTTTGGTTTTTTGGTTTCTCGCTATTTTTCTTAAGATTTGGTTGATCTGCAAACTCGCTACTCAAATACTGCCATTTACTAGGGGGGAGAAGTAACTCTCTCTCTCTCTCTCTCTCTTTCTCTTTGATCCCTTGGAACTGCCAAGCAAGTTTTTATCATGTGCTGTGGGTTCTGTTCGTTTTTTTCCCTTCTCTTTTTTGAGATTCTTTTCACCTTGTTCTCACTAGTTCCCACTGGTTCCCGCCTGGTTCCCACTCAGTCTTTTTGTCCGGTTGAATCGCTGCCAGACTAGGTCTAGGGTTAGTCGAGGGGGGCTTGGCTTGGCTTGGCTTGGCTTGGCTTAGTTTGGCTTAGTTTGGCTTAGTTTGACTTAGTTTGGCTTGGTTTGGCTTGGAATTATATATACATTCAAATCTGAAGCCCTGCAGGTGGGCTGGTGGTATGGTAGACTGCCGGTATAAAACTTTTTGTGAGTTCGCTGCACACCCCGTGTAACTCCTATCACCACCACTATTTACCCAGGGATCTGACCCTCTCTCTCCCTCGTTCTCTCTGTGAGGTAAGTTCCTACTATTGTCCTACTTCAATATCAAAAGCTACACAGCTGCTACAGTTCTGTGGCGTGGTGGCGTCCAAACATTCATCTCACCTTTCATCCGCCCTATCTCTTACTTGAAGACCTGAACCCATGCTTGAAATTTCGTGTGTGTTTTTTTCCAATAAGATTGAGAACAGCTAGAGGCATGAAACAAACAACCCTTGTTTTGAACTTCCGAGTTTACCCTTCCATGTGTTCCTAACCCCGGACTCTATGCGCTGGTTCGTTCGTTCGTTCGTTCGTTCGTTCGTTCGTTCGTTCGTTCGTTCGTTCGTTCTTATTGCACAAATAAAACAGTTGCGGTGTATTTTTGCCGCTACTATACCGTAAACGAGGACGGCTCAACTTAAAATTAATATTGCAGCTTGCATTGCAGTAAAAAATGCAGCAACTAACTAACTAACCTACCAACTACCCAGAAAACTAACTAACTAAATGTTTTTATTTTTTTTTTTTTTTATTTCCTCAAAAATAAAAGTAAAAAAAAACATCAGATAGAAAAACTTTGGTCCTTTTTTCTTCTTTTTAGTTTCTTTCTTTCTTTTTGATGGTTGTGATGATGGTAGTAGACCGCGGTAGTAAGATGGGTCATTAATGGTAGGTGGTGGTGGTGGTGGTTGTGGCGGTCCAGTAGTGGCGCGTTATATATACAAGTGTGAATAGACTTGGCTTATTATACTGTAAACTATGCCAAGAAGAAAAAAAAAAGGAAAAAAAAAAGACAGCGAGTTACTAATCAAAATTCATCTGGACCTCTATATATTTTCATGGACAAAAAAAAATCCGTACTTTTCTTAGTCTTCTTAGTCCTTGCTGGTCCTTGCTGGTCCTTGCTGGTCCTTGCTAGTTCTGTTAGTGATGATACTCTACTATAAGACTATATAGGTTACAAGCTCATGCCCTAAATTGAGTCCGATCCGTGATAAAGATGGGGGATAGCGATAGACCATGCACAAATTCAGCCACAAATTTCTAATCGCCAAAGATTCTGCCACCCCTAAGCTTCTCACATCTGTTTAGTCCACACACCACATGTTATATAGATTCTAGACAAGACGAAGCTACTGGGTACTGGGTACTCAGTATTCTGGATACAAGAAAAAAAAAATATATATATATAAAAATAAAAATGAAAATAAAAATAAAAATAAAAATAAAAAAGGTCCGTCGTCATATACAGCTGCAGAGTTTACCGCTTATGCTTGGCCATAATCGTAAAATTTCATCATCATAGTCAAGTCATTCTATCCTTGCATCTCTCCATCCTGTTACAAAATCTAGACTATACGTTTCAAAACTAATTGCAAAGACTCAAACAGCAAAACTAGTAAAAGGGAGAAATAACATTATATTATAAATGAAAAAGATAGAAAACAAATATCAAGCAAAAAAATATGAAGATGGTTTGGAGATAAACTGGTGTGCAAGACGGGCTTTTTTTTTAATTTGGGAAAGAGAAAAAAAAAAGATGCCTTTTAACACCAGAACTTGTAGATTCTGTAAAAGATGTTCTTGCTGGCAATGTATGCTTTCTCTTCATCAAGCTCCTGGCGCAGCAAATCAATATCGATTTCACGGACACCGCTCATGATGTCCATGTCCTTGGCTCTTACAAAGGGAGTCTTGTAGTAAATCTTGTAAGGAATGTAAAATGCCAAAATGATAGGAGCAGCAAGGTAAGTCTCGAAGAAATTCTTTGCATCGGCATCCTTAGTAGGGAACAGACCAGTCCAGAACTGCAGACCCAAAATGGCAATGTTGACCAAGAATCCATACCAAGATCCCCAAACACCACCAGCGGCTTTGAATGGGAGTTCGTCCAAAGAGCGGCCTTGGACACTCATGGCACGACGGAATCGAATGTGGCAGAGGCAGATAGAAGCCCATGTGAAAATAGAAGAGAGACCAGAAATGGCAAGCATCCAGTTGAAGACTTCAGTGTGTGCGGAAGATCCAGCAAGGAAACACAAAAGACCAACGGCAGAAGTAATGGCAATTCCAACAAGAGGACGTCCCTTGCGATCAACGTAACCCATAAACTTGGGGCCCATTCCTTGGTCAGCAAGAGCAGCGAGAGTTCTGGAGCATCCGTAAATAGAAGAGTTACCGACAGAAAGCACAGCAATCAGAATAACAACGTTCATAATAGAGGGGAGAGCCTTGATGTGGGCATTGTTGATAGCAATAACAAAGGGAGAAGCAGTAATGTCGACAGATGAGGTCTTGGTAAGAAGACGGGGGTCGTTGTATGGTACAAGGAAACCAATAAGGGTAAGAGAAATCATGTAGAAGAGAGTGATACGCCAAAAGACCTGCTTACAAGCAGCAGGAAGAGACTTTCTGGGGTTTTCTGTTTCAGCGGCAGCCAGACCGACAAGTTCAGTGCCTGAAAATGCAAAGGCAGCGTTGACAAAGACGGAGCAGACACCCTTGGCACCAGCAGAGAAAGCACCAGGATCGTGCCAGTACTTTGTGCCAATGAAGCCAGCATTGGGGGTACCACCACAGATGAGAACAATAGCAAGAATAATAAAGCCAACAATGGCCGCGACCTTGATGATGGCAAAAACAAACTCAGCTTCACCATATCCCTTGGCACCAAAAAGATTGATACAAACAATCAAAAGCCAAAAGAGACCAACCCAGGCGTCCGGGTTAACAGTAGCAGCAGGAGTGTGGTCATAAGACCAGTACGAGATAGTCATAGAGCCAGCAACAAGTTCGAGAGGGAAAACAATAATCCACTGCAAGGCGTAATTCCAGCCCATGGCGAAACCCCAAGCAGGGTCGAGGAAACGAGTGGCGAAGGTAGCGAAAGAACCGCTGACAGGGAAACGAACGGACATCTCACCAAGAGCGTGAACAGTGTTGAACAACATGGTACCGATGAGACCGAAACCGATCAAGACACCAGCGGGACCACCACCGGAAAGCGAACCTCCAGAACCGACGAAAAGACCTGTACCAATGGAACCACCGATGGCAATCATCTGGAGATGGCGGGCCTTAAGAGAACGACTCAAGGGAGATTGAGAGGTCATGTAGGCCGCTCTCTCAGTAGCAGTCATGCCTTCGAGGTCGACCTCAGCCGTGTCGACTCGCTTGAAGGAGTCTTTGAAGTTCGTCCACTTTGAGACTTTTTGGACTGAAGTACCGTTGTTGTCAACGCCAGTGGCGGACACAACGGGGGATGCTTTAGAATCTTTTTCCATGCTGGGCGAGTCGATGGAAGATGATCTAGCTTTTTATTTGAGGTGTTGTGAAGTGATGAGGAAGGAGAGGCAGAAAGATACGAGCCTCTGAGGGGGGAAAGCGGCTGGTATTTATATGGCAAGGAGGATTTGCAGTTGTGTGTGTGGGTTTTAACTTTTCAGGCCTTTATCATGCATTTTTCCATGGATTCTATCATACGAATTGAAGGAATTCTGATAAGAATAGGATTTTGGGTAAGACCTAGGTCTGGGTGTATAAAGGGATGTTATTATAGTTTACTTTTATGGGATATGGGATCCCTACTATATGTAATACATGTTGTGTAGTTACTATAGAATGTTATAAGATGTTATAGGATGCTATAGGACGATGCTGTGGGATGCTATGGGATGCTATGGGATGCTATGGAATCGTTGTCGATTACTATGGGTACGTCTAAATTTCGTATAAAGTGCACGCATAAATAAATAGTACCTTTAGTCAGGGTGCAGTATCAAGAGCCAATCACAGACGCGTAATTACCTGATTAATTTTATTTTGATGCCGTTCAGTTTCTTTTTGTCATTTATTTGGCTGCTATGCGTTATGCCAGCCAGTATTGGCTCTGGGGAGGGAAGGTGAGGAGGATGATGAAGTCATGATCATTGGATTCTCGTCTACTGGGCCTACTATGGCTATGTCTACAAGCTCTGGTCTGGTCTGGTCTGGTCTGGTAACGAATCATGGGCTGTGGAACCACTGGCTTATGTTGGGCGTTTGCGGGAAGGGAAAAGGACGTTTGCCATAATCTCGCTTTTCCATTCGATGCGCGCGATTGAGAGACATCCAAGACAGCCCAAGAAAAAGCCAACCCTTGCCAATTAGGCTGTTATACTGGCCTCAGTACTTGGCTACAGAATCAGAGTATCTGATGTCTAATCCAGTGGCTGTCTTAACTCTTTAAGCTCTTTGAACTCTATAGACTCTCTAAACTCTGTAAACTCTATAAACTCTACACTTTTGCCCACTCTGTAATCACCGTACACACCGCAAACACCTTAATTCTCTGTAGATATAATCCCATGCTTTGGCAAGCTTCCCACCACCTGCTATGATCATGGCCGAGAACGCTCAAGAGGGGCCAAACTCTCAGCTGAACTCTGTTTACAGGTTGTAGCAAACTTTGCTAATTGACAAGCCAAAGAGATGGCTAAATAGATGCTAAGCAGATGCTAAGCAGATTCTGAATAGATGCTAAATAGATGCTAAATAGATGCTAAATAGATGCCAAATATTGTCAAAACCTGTTGCCAAGAGTCAACTTCAGTGCACTATCGCACGCCAAGTGGCCCTATCTACTGGAACTTTCTGCGGTATCGACTGTATCGATTGTATAGAAATAACCGTCGCAAACCAAAACAATCCCGCAGCAGCAGCAATCTGCCATTATTAGAGAGAAAGAGAGAGAGAGAGAGCAGAGACCACAATGGAAATTTTTAAGTGGTAAAATTACTAGCAACAGATAGATACAGTTGTCGCTATAATTACAGTGCGCGGACGACAGCAAGTATTTTAATTTGCAACGGCTGTTGCTGTCCACTGATTGGCTATCTTGCTTCTGATTAAGCGCCTGAAGCAAACCTTCTTTCAGAGTTTGGCAGCTGTCGACATTAATAGAGCTGCTGGCTATTTATTCCTAGCTATAGACCTGCTGTGGTAGACACCCAGCAGTCTCCAACGATATCCGATACTCAGCTTTTATGGACGTCTGACTTATTCTATTGAACGTGTCAGCCTGGAGAAAGTGAGAGAAAAATTCTTTTTTTGCTTATTTTTTGCTTATTTTTTATTTGTTTTTATTCCTTTTTGTTTTTACGTTTCTTTTTGGTGTCCACGCAGAGGCGGGATGAGCCCAAACAGGAATTAGGCGCTATCAACGGTTTTGGATCCATACCATGTCCACACTGGTCATACGACATCTTTAGCTATAGGTACCGGCTCATCTAGAATAGCTGCTAGCCTATAGTATAGATGCTAGACGACGTCTATGCAATGGGAATCCGTTGCCACCAACATCAAGTTGACAGTGGACCACGCTTGAGTGTGCATTGTTTTAACCGCGAATGCTGTAAGTAAAACGTCATGTGTGCTGAGTGATGCCTCCCAAGATGACTTGAGAGAGCTGTGCCACAGCTGTATCTAGTAGGAGACGACCTCTTTGCGTCCAAAGAGAGCTGTTTTCAACTGCAACGGTAAAAGGGAAACGTGGTCAAAGAGGAGAACCGGACCAGGCTGAAAACTGCAGTTCTGCTGCGCTGAGAGGTTTTGATTTTGACGTGAATCAATTGAAATCAAAAGAAGTCAAAGAGTTCTCTTTTTTTTTTTTTTTTTTTTTTTTTTTTTTTTTTTTTTTTTTTTTTTTTTTTTTTTTTTTTTTTTCATTTAGTTTATTCCTTTTTTCTTTCTTCTTTCTATAAGTCTTGAATCCCTAATCCGATAAGTTCTCTCTAGGTCGACATCAAGTCTAATCGATAGCCAATCGCATTTTGCAAAATTAATTCAAAAAAAAAGCTTCGATGCACTGAAGTTTCTTGCCGCCCTCAAGATATGCGCCTAAGAGAGTTTTGAACGTTCTTTTTCTTCTCTTAAATTTTATACTTTTTTATTCTTTGATTTCTTCCCAATTTGAGTTCCAGTTGCGAGTTTTTTTTTTCTCTCTCACTATTAGCAGTTGTTAGAGTTTTCAAGAGATGATGAGATATCGGGAACCACGCGCGATCGATACATGGTTTCTAACACAGCTTGAGTATGTCTGGCTTGGCTGCCTGAGCGAGGGCCTCTGAAGCGTGGCAGCTCTACGCGTCTCGCAATACCGCAACCAAGAAACAATGCCAGAACCGCTGGAGCTACACGTTGCTAGAGCTACAAATTCACCCGTTGACATCCGTCGGCTATTTCGGCAGCTCAGCTCGTATGATCTACGTAACGTCTGGCTAGCACGTTAGTGGCTATAGAAGAGAAAGAAAAGAAAGTAAAAAAAAAAAAAGCGACTTTGCGGCGGCGGTAGACTCAGCCAGAAATTGGAGTATACAAAAGTGAAAGAAAAACTTTTTTTTATTTTTATTTTTTTCTTTCTTCGTGGGCTTTTTTTGCACAAAAGACACGTCCGGAATAAAAACGACCTTTGAAGTAATCGAGTGCCATAATGATCATGAATAATGCTGTCGATATCAGGCGATCTCGACAGGCGTGGACCCAAACATTTCAAAGACACGCAACTCTAGTTTTTTCCTCTTTCTGGCTCAACCGTTGTAGTCAGGGGGTTTGATCCTCCGTTGACGTCTCTCTCTCCTCTCTCTCTCCCTATCTATCTATCTCTCACCTTGAAATTCGCGCTCATCTCAGCTGCTGTACATTCATAGGGTACTGATTTGAGTTTCATATAAACCACACGTATACGAAACCCTCCGCTATCACGACTCCTAGTCATCGTCTCTCTCTCCATTCGCAAGTGAATTTCCTATTTGAACCTTTACAGAATTTTTATTAGGGTCTCTTCCGCTTCACGTTCGGCGTCAAAACCATGTATGCACTTCATCTGTTCCCAACCTATCAACACTCTATCCTGCAGAATCTGCATGGTCTCCACGGACTCTACTATACTGTAGCGCTATAGGACTCTTAGAGCGCTCTGTTGAGAGTACGCTCGTAGATATGCCCAGTCTGAGCTAAACTGACTGGGCTCCGCGGAAATCCCTCCTACGCCCGGGACTGCTAGGTCCAGTAAAACTTGTACGTATGTGGCCAGATATTAATAATAATAATAATAACAACAATACTTAGCAACATGTCAGAAAAGCTCAGCAGCATGATAAGTATCTAAATGTCTAGATCTATCTCAAACCCGGTTGGTCGCGGTTAGTAGCCTGTTTTATCAACGGCCGCGTTCATCCGATTGCGCTCATCCGTCTTTGCAGGCTTCAAAATAGTCTAGTTTCGAGTGCCATGCGTGATGGTGTGAGTGTCTGCTAAATTTGATTGGCGTAGAACCCTGTGGATAGCCCACACAATTGCAATCTTACTGACATGTCATAAAGGCTTTGTATGTATCCAGATTGTATTCAGGTTGTATTCAGATTGTATTCTACCGATACACACTAGACTAAACTTATCGTCAGCGACTTTGACCCGGTTTCTCACTCATGCGCTTGTTCAAGACCTGTGCACGCTTTCTTAAACTAGATTGCCACTATCGATAACCGGGTCTCCCATACATTTTTCCATGCTTGGCGTTGGTATCAGATTGCTGCGTGGGCCCCGTGGGGTCGGGCTATGAGAAGTATTCGTAGCTATAGCTGCTGGTACCTAAACGATATCAGCTGTACCAACTCTGGAAGACGAGTACAGGCTACAGCGCTTATAGGGAGAGAGAGAGAGAGAGAGGGAGAGGGGAGGCTCGTGATCACAATCACAGCAAAAGCAATCATGTTATTGTCATGTTATTATAGCTATGGCCTGCGTCTAACTTGCGACTTTAGAGAAGATACTGTATACGCTTAAGCGCTGACAGCTTACCGGTCGCGATATTCTTCTTCCCCTGAATGAAATATTTCTTCCATTCATCAGAGATTCCTCTTGTTTTGACATGGCAAATTTGGCACAACTGCAGCGTTTCAGATACATGGCTCTGCAGTATTGAAATTGTTGTGTTCATGTCGATGAAGCCAGACATTGTAAAATAGTAGACTCTAGTCTAGGCTTGGCCATTAGACTATGGTTAACTACCTTGACCAGTTCTAGAGGAGTGCACATGCGTGCAGAGCTGAATTCAAAATAGCCATGTCACTAATAAGTCTCCCAATCCTATATCACTATAGCTAACAAGTGAAGATGGATTGCCACGTGTACCGGAGATGAACAATTTACGCAGTTTCATGTTGAGAAATTCACTGGCCTTTGCAGCTTGAAAAAGTCCAAGTCTCACGACCAGCTAATTGTAATTATTACCGGTGGTTTTTTTTTTCTTTTCATTATCTGACTTGGGCGCTACTAAAAACCATCAGTATAGCCAGAGAAATAGCTATACGCCCGAACTTATTACCTTCAATTGATAGCGGCTTAAAGTGATGATGATGTAAACGAGACAAGCTAAAGTTCAAGCCTGAATGAGGAACCTCAACCATCTGGACATTTCAGACTATAGCTATAGCACTTTCAAGCTACCGCCATACTGGCAAGGAGTCGTATGGTCCACTATAATATTCTCATCGCTATAAACCCATCTAATTGCTCCAGGATGCCTACATATGCACAATTTGATAGATCAAACAAACGTCCTAGACGTTCACAGTAAATTGGACGACATATCAACCATACATCAACGTTGGCCAAGCAGGCCAAGCAGGCCAAGCAAAACATATATAGAAAGGGCCAGGGAATCATCACAAGTAAACATTCCTCTAGATGAAATATAAAAAGGACATGCGTAAAACTGCTCAGAATCCCCATTGGTAGCAGACGTTAAACGTTGTTCGAGAGTTCCACGCGTCTGAAAATAAATCAGCGAGCTCTGCACAGTATATTACATATTTACTTGAAACCACAAAAGTCTTGACATTGCGTCAACAGTTTTTATTTTTATTTATTTATTTTTTTCGACTTGACGCTGGATCGAGTCTTATTCAATCAGGACCGAGTTGAGTCCGAGCCTTCACATCGACATCATGTATACATGTGGATCTCTGTGTGAAGATTTCTTATCAGACGTTCAAAACTGCCTGAAATTATTTCAAAGATGGTACAGTTGAACGTTATTTACAACCGACATTTTTGAATGCTGAAACATGTATCCAGTGTAATAGCCTCTAGTTTTCAAAGTGCCTTATTTGCGCTCTCTTTGAAAGTAGATGCATGCATTAGCATCAGCGTTAACATCTTACGTTGAGGCTCAAGCTTCAAAATAGCACATTTGCTATTCTATTTTGAATGATCTAAATGTTTTAGGTGGTCGATTCTAAAAATTGTCAAAGGGCTGCATTTCAATCACAAGCTCCTGATGAAACCATCGCTGACCCGTTAGTCGATTCCAAGCTTGCTTTGGTCTTCTAGTATTCCATATACTATATACAGTATACCCATACTATACCGCATACACCATCCCCCAGCACACCATATGATCTCCAACATTAACGCGCAAGTACTTTTCTCCATCTTTACAATAAATTGCGGGAGCGCCGTTTTGTTTTGGATGAAATATAATATCCATAGCTGAATAGAAATAAATTATGAGTTTTTTTTTTTAATTGTAACTTGTAAAACCTGACATTTTATGGTAAATTTGAGGTTTTTATAAACAGTACGTACCGCATCCAAAACTACTTCTACTACTACAAATATATATATATATATATTTCCAAACTGGAAACAAGGACGTTAAATACTAACATACAAAAGATCCCTTCAACCGAATCAATCTTAAAACTGATTTCTTCCTCTCTTATAATATAGTATACGTACGTACCCTTTTGAAGCTTTGAACAATCATTGGTGCGTGAGCTTGCAGATTATACAGATGACTCAATCTTTTCGCTAGATTTACAGAGAGACGCCCGCTTCACAACTTCAAGCATAGACATATCATTCAATTAGTGTCCATACCGTTGCAATGCCAAGTGAGACCAAGACTACCGGTAAATCTTGGCTTGCACCAAGTATGTTATGCCGACGAAAGAGAAAAAAAAAAAAAAAAAAAAAGGTCAAACTATCTCAGCCTTATGGTCTACGCCAAGCACGGCTACTTTGCATGGACCCCTTCCTCAATCACCACACGGCTGTGGTATATTCTACAACCCAGTACAGTATAGACTACGGTATGCAGGAGATTGGACTTGAGTTTCGGGTCTTGAGTTTCAAGAAACCAAGCCGCTCCAAGAACTTTCGACGGTTCCCGTTTTGTTTTTTTAGCTATGATTGAGAATTAATTCAAATTGTGACTCACTGCCACAGCAGCCGAGCGCGTATATGTTCTACGTATATATACAAGTATGGCTAGAGCAGGCTACATACGGGTGCGGGAAGAATCATGGGCAAATGTCAATCATGTAAGGGTCCAAAATCACCTCTCTACTGCAGCGCAGCTGTTAGGCGATTGCCGCTGCTGCACGGATTTCGAGTCTAATAGAGTTTGAGTTCGAGTTCTGTTCTATCGGGTGTGGCGGCCATATGCGAGGTCCATAACGAGGCAAGCTATGTCCGGTAGTTATAGCTGACCCAGTAACCAAATCGTAATTGCAAAGCTCAAGTCTTGCTCTTCTCTGGCCCCACGTTTAGTAGCACCCTGTTCATAATATGTTTTTCTCGAAGGGTTTCCTGATTGTCTTTTGAGCATCATTTCACCCTGTGTGAGAGCTGTATATATGTTGTCAAACATGTGTATACAGATGACTGTAACCTTACCTCGTAATTCAATGAGACTTGCAACACACAAAACAACCGTTCCTCTCTTCCCCCCC
>JAJMAH010000230.1:0-15685 GCA_030564925.1 Geotrichum aggregatum
GTCGCCACCGCAGTCGTCCATTTCTTCGACCTCTTCACCACCACCATTTTCTGCACTGTCACCCTCGTCAACCTCCAGCGCGGTATCAGGGGGATCAGGCTCGATGAGAATAGTTACTTCATCAGTAAAAACCTCAGGTCTTTCGACCATATCAATCTCGAATTCGGCGTCGCTCATTTTTTTCTCCCTCCTTAAATTTGAATGAATGAATGAATTTGGCCTATGAAAAACGTTTCCAGTAACAAGAGGTTTTTTTCGATGAACATTTATGGATTCGTTTTACTGTGCCCTTTTTGTAATTAAAACTCAAATTACATGTGATCCCGATCTCTGGGCCCATTAATTCACTTTTTCAATAAGTTGCCTTGCTAGCTCAATCGGTAGAGCGTGTGACTCTTAAAGTGTCTTAAGACAATTAAAGTCATCACAAGGTTGAGGGTTCGACCCCCCCGTAGGGCTTCATCTTTTTGCTTTTCACAAAACTCACAAAACTCACAGTGTGCTAATTTTTTGGAGAATCGATTCCTGTTCAAAGCTGTAGACAGCGTGTTAGATGTATCGGTTGTGAGATGTAAGATACTAGCTAAAAACCTAATAAGCATATCCTTGAAGAATCCAAACGGTTTTGCATATATGGAAAGTTCGCAGTAACAAAGTTGAACGTAAGGCTGTGAAACTTAACAGAACCAAACAATCCTACATGGCTATTGACCATAAATAATCTATTTACATTATGTCTATTGGTTGTTGTCATATGAAGCACATTGTGATCTATCTCTTCGGAAAGAGATATGAAGAGTTTTATCTTGATAAAACCTATTCAGTTGCAAGACAAGTACAGCCTTTGGTAGTAACAGAATGCTATTCTTTTGGAAAATTCGGATATTGCTGTGTTTTTAAAAAAGTTTGTATTACCGACATCAGTGCTGGACAATCTAAAGTTACCAGAACCAGGCTGCTCAAGTTGTTGTTCTGGACAGAAAAAAGAAAGAACCTTGATTTGACCCAGGATCGAACTGGGGACGTTCTGCGTGTTAAGCAGATGCCATAACCAACTAGACCATCAAACCGAGATGCTTGGGAATTTATTTCATTGTCCCATCCAATCAGATGGACTCATATACGTCTTTTCCGTCTCATTGGGTTTGGAAGCTGTTTTTAACGTCTTTTGGTGAATCCGGGGTGTTTGTTTAGACAATTGTTTTTAGCTGGATTATAATATATAGTAGAAATGTGTGGAATTTTGAGGTTTGCCGAGATATTACAAATTCGAACCTCGAATTTGAAGCAAAATCAGAGAAAAAATTAGTTGTCCTGGTTGACCATGAAGACTATCCTGATAGTAATGATTATCAGACGCTTGAAGGAAAACATTTCATATGTTTATCTAATGCAGGTTTAGTCTCGGGGCTATATTTCGCTTTGTTTAGCATTCATGTGCAGCGACGGTGATGGGATTCTCCCTGCTTTAGCAAAGGCTCTCTAAGCCTTTTAGATTCCACAATGTTATCAACTTTTGATCTCGCAGATAGATGTTTTTATTGATGGGATAAAACTCACCTACAATCTGTCATTTCTAAACTGAGCTCGACACAACAATCGCCCAAGCTACTATCACTGTCGCTTGTCAAAGCTGTAGAGTATATTGATGCGGTCAGTACCGAGAGATACAAATGCCGCATGGAAGAAAAGAAAAAAAGGTATTCGTTTTGTATCCAAAAGTTTTTGGTTTAATGTGTCTAGTTTAAAGGTGCTTAGCCTTGGCTCTTCTCCAAAAAAGTGTCTAGTCCCTAGTTTCTTAGACTATTAGACCATTGGCTATTGACCATTAACCATCAATCATCAACCAATGGCGACTACGAATAGAATGAGCAGAGCTACTGTGAATCATTGTGAAAAGAGAAGTAAAGATTGAAGTTTAATAAAGTATATACATGGCATCGTGAAAATCACAAGAAATGTTGGAGATGATCAAAGTAGTTTTTAGTCGTAATAGTTAATCTGTAGTAGCAAATAATATAGTTTCAGGTCAAACTGCAACACTACAGCTTACCTTCCTTTTCCGCAAGCTCCTTCAGCCTACTCCTTTCCCTCTCCGTCTCGCTAGCTTTCAGCCTCTCCTCTCGTTTCGCCCACTCGTCATGCTTGATTGCCAGCACAGACGGCACCGCCGCTAGCCCCTCACCCGGTAGCCTATTGCCATCCTTAGCCGCAGAGATTGCCAGCGCTGTCGCTTCATTTTGTGCAGCCTCCGTCAGTTTTCGGCCGCGTCCGTCTTCGCCAAGTACCATTCCGCTTGGGATATCACCGGTCATCCATACGGGGTCGCTGCTGCTCGCAGTCTTGCGCGCTTCATTTACGGCCCATTGTGAGATGTAGGCACGTCGTTCGCGTTCTTGATAGTATTTCTTCTTGAGTTCGGGTGACAGTTTCTGAAAGCCATTCGTTAGTTTAGTTCACTGCTCAAAACTCACAGTAGCTCACTGTGTATACTTACGTCTATTAACTCTTGGTCTGTAGGTGTGTTGTAGATGAAATTGACGACACCGAATCCAATAATACCTCCACCGACAACAAATCCCTTGATTACTTGTCCTAAACCCATTGTTTCTCGTTCCTTACGTCTTTTGAAGTGATGCTGGGTGATGTGATCTGCTGAATACGCGTGCTGAGCCTGTTTGGGGGTCGTGATGAAATAATGAGAAGCAGAGGTTGCGGTCTTGGTATAGAAATTTGTGAAAATTTTGGAGGTGGGAACAGAATCTACAGACCCAATCATGCTCTCGCAATATCAAATTCTAGGAAGGTTCTTCTTGACAACGGCTCATGACTAGGACTACATATGACATAAAATAGACATCATAGGCATAATAAACATTCGCATTTTCATAAACTACATTAAAGCTTTAAACAACTACAACTTGGCTGCAACAGAGTCTACAGTGGTGACCTTGTCGTACAGCAGAGTGGTCAAGAAATCAGAATACTTGGCATCAGTGATCTCGGGCTTAAGGTAAGCAGCAGCCTCGGCGTACTTGTTACCTTTGCCAGCAGTCGCAGTGGCCTTCTTGACTTCAACGTCAAGAAGTTCCAAAACATAGTCCTTGGTGACCTTCTTGCCCTCAGCAGTAGTCACGCCATGCTTGACCCACTGGTTGAGTTGAGATCTCGAAACCTCGGCAGTTGCGGCATCCTCCATCAAGTAGTTGATAGGGACACAGCCAACTCCTCGGAGCCAGGCCTCCATGTAGCCGAGGCCAATGTAAAGGTTTTTACTGATTCCCTCTTCAGTGACCTTGCCACCGGCAATATAGGGGTTGATAAGATCACGGGCAGTGACATGAACGTCCTCGCGACGGAGGAAGATTTGATTAGGAGCGGGCATGTGCTTGTTGAAAACCTCAAGAGCAATCGAGGCAAGCTGGGGGTGGGCAACCCACGTACCGTCATGGCCCGCAGTGACCTCACGAAGCTTGTCCTTGTAAACACCAGCCATGGCGACCTCGTTGGCAGCAGGGTCGTCCTTGATAGGGATCTGTGCAGCCATACCACCCATGGCATGGACACCACGCTTGTGGCAAGTCTGAATGAGCAATTTGACGTATGAGGACATGAATGGAACAGTCATAGTAACATCTCCACGTTCTGGCAAAACAAATTCAGGGTGGTTTCTCAATTTCTTGATGAAAGAGAAAATGTAATCCCATCGGCCACAGTTGAGACCGGAAGAGTGTTCACGAAGTTCGTAGATAATCTCGTCCATCTCAAAGACACCGAGAATAGTCTCAATCAAAACAGTTGCGCGGATGGTTCCACGAGGGATTCCAATCCAGTCCTGAGCAGTCTTGAAAATGTCGTTCCAAAGACGGGCCTCAAGATGAGACTCCAACTTGGGCAGGTAGAAGTAAGGACCAAATCCTTGTGCAATGGCCTCCTTGGCATTGTGGAAAAAGTAGAGACCGAAGTCAAAAATAGCACCTGAAATAGGCTCTCCGTCAACGAGGAGATGGGCCTCATCTAAATGCCAGCCACGAGGACGTACAATCAAAGTAGGAAGAGGCTTGTCAGTTCTAAGAGCGTAGCTCTTGCCATTGGACTTGAAAGTGACAGTTTTACGGACAGCGTCGTAGAGGTTGACCTGACCGTTGATCTGGTTCAACCAAGTAGGAGTGGAGGAGTCCTCGAAATCTGCCATGTAGGTGTACACGTTAGAATTGAGAGCATTGATAACCATCTTTCTGTCGGTAGGGCCAGTAATCTCTACACGACGATCTTCCAAACCGGGAGCAGGAGTAGCACCCTGCCAGACCTTGTCATCTCTGATGTACTTTGTTTCGGGGAGAAAGTCGGGGAGAGCACCGTCGTCAATCTCAGCCTGGCGAGTGACACGGCGAGCAAGAAGTTCCTTGCGGCGGGCATTGTAAGTTCTGTGGAGGGTGGCCAAGAAGGCAACGGCGTCCTTTGAGAGAATATGACGAGCGCTGTCCGGGATACTGGCGCGGACTTCGACGCCGTGATATAGAATGCTAGTGGGAACAACCATTGTGTGTTTGTGTCTTAATGGGCAGTGGGGAATAAAGATTTAACAAGAAAGAAGAAGAAGAAAGGAAGAGAAAAACTGGGAATCCAATGCCTTTTATAGCAAAATGAAACAAAATTCCAAGCTAAAAAAGATCCAAAAAAGATGCCGAAAAGGCTGAATTTGTGCGCAGGAAACATGGAAGTTGAAGCTCGGCCATGCAATGAGGACCCGAGTGGCTGCTGGCCTGTGACGGTCGGTGGGGGTCAGGCACCGGGTATTTGAGGTAACTGGGTGTATCATGAGCTTCGCAGTCATCTCGGACCGAGTTCAATAGCATCCAATGGCTTTCAAGTAGTCATAAAAAGGCATTAAAAGGTTTCCAGACACCGTGGAAGAAGGTTGCTCGAGCGTTAAATTGCAGGTGAAAACTCCCTCGGGAATATGCGAGGCCCCGAGTAAAAATATAAAAGTCTGGGGAAGCCGGCACCCGTGTCACGTCCATACATCCGGAAATATTATACTTAGTCAGCACGATATAGGCGAGTGGCTGGTGATAACGATAACGTGTAGACCCGGTAATATTGCTGAATAAGCAGATAGTTATTACTCATGTTCCGTAGTTCCGAGCCATTAGCGTGTTATTAATAATCACATAATGCTCTAGTTAATGCTGACTAGAATACACAGTGCTATTACTCAGCTGGAGTGCCTTAGCCTTTCAGACCTTTTCAGATCTTCCAACGGTCCCTCCATCAGCCTCCAATCTATTCACAGCTTCACCATAGCTTTATCCACACCCTCATATATCACACACTACAATGATCCATTCAGTGTTAATAGGTACGTGCGCTTCATATGTTGAAATGCCTTACTAACCCCATAGTCAACAACAATGGCCAGCCTCGCCTTATGAAATTCTACACCCCAGTGGATCTGCCAACACAGACGCTACTACTTAAACAAGTCCACTCCATCCTATCCACACGGTCGTCGAACCAATGCTCCTTTCTTACGCCGCCGCCGCTGCTTGATGGTATGGACGACATTCGCGTGATATACCGGCACTACGCTACCCTCTACTTTGTGTTTATTGTCGATGAGCAAGAATCGGAGCTGGGCATTCTCGACTTGATACAGGTGTTTGTCGAGTCTCTCGAATGGTGCTTTCAGAACGTATGTGAGCTGGATCTAGTGTTCGGGTGGCAGGTCATGCAAACCGTGCTCGGCGAAATCGTTCAAGGTGGCATGGTGGTGGAAACCAATATTCATAAAATCGTGGCAACGGTAGATGAGGCCAACAAGGGCAAATCAAATTCATCAGCTATAACACACGGTGGCGGTGGCAATGGGTCTAGTAGTAGCAATGGATCTGACTTTATTACGTCGGCGTCAACCGCGTCGGCGAGCGCTGCTGCAAAAGCGTTTTCATCGGCCTCGCAAGCGTTCCAGCAGATTGCGCGCGATGGCAGGATATGGCCGGGCAGGTGATCAACTACTGTTACGAATAATGGAATCAAGGATGAATGGTGTTGAGGCTCAAGCTTAATAAAGCAGTGTTAGGTGGCAGTCGGATTTAATGTGTTTGCTCGTTGCGATATGTCTCGCAGCAGAGAGAGAAGTCCTTTTTGTTAAAGCACGCATCGCTGTTCCTCTCCTCCAATCTTGTTTTAAATAATGTTACGAATATCTCAGTAATGTATTTTTGGCATGTTTGTTTGCGTCCGCTAGGACATGTGTAGGCTTTATTGGGACAAATGTCTGATGCTGGGGGGGTGTCAAGAAGATTAGCATTTTGTGACACACTCAAATTTGAACATTAGAAACGAACATAGTCCTATAATTCATAGGATCGCAGAATCACAGAATCATAGAATCAAAGAATTATGGAATTACAGGTAACGACAACAAAATTCCTTTCGACTAAACGTGTCTACTTTTGACACTACGTGTAGCTTGCTTGTATTACCTTAGGCAATGCAACTTAAAGACTCTATGGTCTTAACTTTTGAGCACTAAATATACGAGTAGACGATCTCAAGTCAGTTCCTGAGTGATGGCGCTGTTTCTTTTCAATTTAACTTTTCTGTTTCATACACGAGTTTAAGGTACAGAACCCTGTTTGAGCTTTCTATTGGAAAAATTTCAGGTTGTATGAAATTCGATTCGAGACATGAATTCTTGTTCGTTCCATGCGAAAGTTTATAACTCTGTTTTCTTGGGCACGGTCTTTTTTACCCCAAGCAGAGTCCAGTGCTATACTTTTTTTTTTAAATACGTCAAAGGTCCAACTGCTCAGGAGACCGGCCTTTTCGTTTTTCGTTTTTTCGTTTTTCATTAGTTTTTTCTTTCATTCTGGATTCTTTTGCATTTACAGTATTACTGGATTTTGCCTCAATGGAGTTAAAAGTTTTGGACAGGTCTGGACAGGCTCATAGGTCTACAGTTTAGGATATACCTTCTGTAACACGTTTTACAGACACGAAAACACAAAAACGTAAAAAAGACAACGTACACTAGGCCCTAGATCTAAATATCCAAAGATAGCATCTATATACAATTACAAACGAACGGGTTTGCAATTAATTTAAAGGAACGAGCATTTCCTGACATTCTATCTTTCACTGAAATTTTGACGTTTTCTTTTACTCCCTCTCTGGCTTTCTTGGGGTAATATCATGGCCTATTTTTTTTCCAATTACATGCTGGTCCATCGTCTTTAATACGCTTTTCTCATCCCCAAGTTTTCAGTATACGGTTGCGAACTTTGTCCAACTCTTCCAACCTCAAGCTTGTCAGCTTTTCCAGCTTTTGAATTAATCACAACAGTATCTGTCAACCGATCGTATCATGGAATACGTTGATCCAACTCCGACCTCAACATCTACACCGAGGCATAGACCCTCAAAAACGTGGATTGCCGCGGTGGTAGTCCCGATCTGTGTGGTTCTAATTCTCGGTGCCATAATTTTGATATTCACTATCCGGCGCTGCAACAGACCTCGAAAAAATAAGAGAAACCGGATCAAGCCTGATTCAGAAAGTAAGTAAATATTTTAGACACCAATACAGGTGTATCTCATATCATCTCTGCTATGATTCTTTTTTTTTTCTACCATTAAAACGCAAACTTACATAGTCGATTTTTACAGATGCTGCAGACCTGGACCCAAACATGAAACGCAAAGGTTATCATGTTAACGATGGTACGTGGGTGTCACCACCTTTAGCTACAAGACCACCTCAAATGTCTCAAAAGCCCATACGGTCTCTACAGCCATTTCAGCAGCAACTGCAACGGCCAAATACGAAGTCCGTAGGCATTCCGCCATCCCCCCCTCCACCTGTGCGACCTCCGCCGCCAAATACGCCATTGTATGCGCAGGATTATCCAAACCAATCTCTGCAACAGCAACAACCAGTCACTCCAACACGCTCAAAGTTTTACCAACCTCTAGAGATACTTCCAGAATCAGCGTCTGCACAATCCTTCTCTGCTCAGCTCTTGAAAGACAACAAATCACAGGAAAGGCCCGCTGCTGCTGCTGCTGCTCCGGGCAACGATAAAATGGTCCCACAAACTCAATCACAGTTTATTTCCGGCATGTACAACCATGATAATTCAAGTGTTATTAAGAACAATTGCGACAACGACGCCAACAAATCAAGGCAAGAAACAAAAGCTCTAGTGCCTGTTTCATTAAGCAACTCGGGGTCCAAAAAACGGTATTCAATCTTTCGCAAGTCAGACACTACAGTTGGAGGTCAGCCGTATGAAGAAAGCTCAGCCGCAGCAGGTCCAAACTCAAAACCCATGAAACCAAAAGCCAGTGGTACACCCGTTACTGCTGGTGCTACTGCTACTGCTACTAATAACAAAGTGGCAGCATCTGCACCATCTCCAGCAGCAGACACTTTTGATGGTCCTTTAGGCTTTCTGCGTCGCAAACTAAGTGCTCACAAAGCGGTGGTGCCAGATGCTGCAACAGCTAATGCTCAGAACGCCCCGCCGTCTGATGTTAATGCAGCAACAACTAAAGACATTCAAAGCTCAGGCGCACTGTATGAATACGGCTCAACTCCTCCTGTCATTAACATTGATATGCCTAGATACAGCTTCCGCTCTAGTTCAATTTATTCAGAGCTCAATGTCAAAGATATGGCTTTGGCTGCCGGGCAGGTTTCCCCGACAGTTTTGTCTCGCAAACCTTCAACGGATTCGTCTCTTGCTGTTGCTGGAACTACTAATCATTTTCCTCCAACAACTCTTTACTCTCGTCCAGTGTCTATATACTCCCTGAAGGAAACAGACTCACAACGCTCAAATTCTTACAACAAAAAAGCACCAAAATCCATCAAAAAGTCTCTGTCAAATTCCAAAAAACAACGAAAGCAGCAGCAAAAACAACAAAAACACAATCAAGATCAATCTTCCAAAACGCGGACCTCTCCATTTGATCCTACGACTGCTACCACCGCTGAATCCCCCTCTTCTTCTTCTCATCCTTTGCAGTCTTATCCAAGAATTGCAATTCCAACAAGCACAAATAGTCCACCCCGTATTTCGTTCCATTTGAATAGATCTTCTGGTCTGTTTTCTCCTAATGACCTGTTTGGGCCAGGTGGGACCCTGGCAAGCCGCAGCAGTTTTTCATTAGGATCAAACTCTACCAACAACACCGGTGCCGGAGCTGGTCTACCTTCAAACGTCCCGCCAGTGCCACAGATTCCACCGGCCTATCAGAGCGAATCGCCTGTCAAAACCAAGGACACTTCATACGAGACGCAGGACGGTTATAAAAGAGAACTTTACCAAAATCTGGACAACACTGGTAACAGCAGGTACAATAAGCGAGATGGCCTGCAAATGCAAATGCCTAGCAGCAACGCTGATAACGCAAGCACAAAGTCGTCTTCCACTTACAGTGCACCTGGGTTGGCGTTTATTGAAGAATACGGTGCAATCATCAACCAGTTCAATAATGGGGGTATAGCTAGCCGGTCGATGAGCATGAGCAGCTCGATCGGGAGCCGCAACAAGCCACCATCATCTGCTACTACAAAAGATTACTCCCCCTCACCATCTTTACCCCAGATCCCTAGTTCCATTCTGGTTAAGCAAACATCTACAGGCTCTGCGAGCTCATTGGCACAAGCATACAGGCTCGGTTACTCTCGATCGCTGTCCAGACCTTTACCCGATATTCCAGTAGAAGAGCAACCCACTTCTCCAGCATATACTATTGTTCCTCAGTCTGCTAAACTTCCTACCACACCTGCGCCTGCTGCACGCTCGCTTCCTCCTTCACGTTCTTCCGCTCTGGTGGCACCAGTCTCTCTTGCATCAGGCCCTACAGCTGCTAATACACATGCAGCCATGCTTCAAAAACAAAAGAGCAGTCTCTCTGCTCCGTTGCCGCCCATAACAATGTCTCCCGTTACTCCTCCCGCAGCCGCGGTCGCAGTCAAATCTTCCAAACAGCATGTTGGCCAGGTATATCCTGGCAACGCCCACCCTGACGCTGACATTGATGAGCACCATATTTCACCTAGCGCAGCGTCCGCATCTTCTTCCGGAGTCTTTTCAATCGCTTCTGATTACCATTCCGCGCTGTCACACGAAGAACATGGCCCTTCACCGTCACCTCCGCCCATGCCCGAGCTTCCTCATGAGTTTGAACACATGGCCTACGATGCGGAGCTGCAACAACACCGCCAGCGCACATTGACAGCCGGTACAGCATCTCGTACAAGAGACAGCGATTCCAGTGATGCCAGCGATAGCGGACTTTCCGACAGCAAGAGTGATCACAGCAACTGGCTGGCCAGCCAACAAGTGCAGCTTGATGCGAGAAAACGGCGATATAGGAAGAGCGGCGTAAGCAACCGCAATAGTGGGAGTACTACGCGCGGCGTTGGCGCTGGTGAAGGTGAAAATGGAATAGTTGCAAGTAGCCGGAACTTGGATAGCTTCAAATACGAGAAATTGATTTCAACGGGCCCGGCTGTCGCATCTGAGCACGCATCTATTGTCGAGCCAAGCAGTCCTGGGTCGAGCATTTATGACGATCTGTACCGCGAACGCGAACGCGAACGCCGAGCTGCACTTCCGCCCATGCCTGCATTGAGTCTGGCATTGAGGCAGATTGCAGCTGGCGATGGACTAACATCTCAGACTAGGCATTTACAATCACAGCCACAACAACAACAACAGCAGCAGCAGCAGCAGCAGCAGTCTAGTGTACAATCATTGAATGATCCAGCTGCTTCTGCCTCCAACACTAGCGGGAACACGACAATGCAGTACTCAGAGCGACGTGGATCACTTGTCCATAGGCACTCTGTCAGCAGTAGCATTTTCCAAAACAGGACCCCCAGTATCCGGTCTGACCACAGTGGTAGCGTCGCCAGCAGTATTCCTCTAAGCGGGTACATTGATGCATCGGCACTCATGACCTCTCCCGGCATGTCCTTCGCAGACCACAGGCTGTCTGTTGGTTCTGCCAGCTCGAGCCGGCGCCCACCCATGCTGCTATCTGTCAACAAACGGCTTCCCATGGTTCCACCACAAGACCTGTCAGGAGGAGGGTCCACTGCAACCGGTCAGCCCGCGTCCTCTCAAGGCACTGCTAGCGGCTACTTGCACGATTCTTCCATGATGACATCGCCCCGTGTGCCGTCCACAGGGTACTCGACTCCAAGCAGAACTCCTCCCACACCACCACCACCACCAAAGGACCGAACAAGCAGCGGCGGCAGCGCTCTCTCAGGAGGCAGTAGAAGGTCGTCTGGAATTTACAGCGCCACTGCTGACGATGCTCGCAAGCAATATGGTACCAGCGGGGGCGGTCGGCCCAGCAGCGGCGGAAGCAATGAATACCGCGCACAGCAACGTCGCGATCGAAAGAGGAAGAAAAATAACAGCAAGCGATCAGCAGAGCATACCCTGGGTGCTAGCGGTAAAGATTCTGCTTCTGCTGCAGCGCTAGACTACCAAACGTTTGCAGCTTCGTTGAAACACAAAAGTTGGCTCACAAGTGGTCCGCCATCTGCACCACCTGCGTCCACGTCTAAGAAGTTCATGGCACCAGCACAACAACAATCATCATTAGAACCGCCAAACTCAGTGTGGTCGCCAGGCAGTAACACAAAGAATGTATCTGTGCGCGCTTCTCGAAGCTCACCTCATTTGGCGTACACCAGTGGCAGCGCTGGAGCATTCGAAGATTTCAGCGCGACAAACCCCGCACACTCAAATTCGAACGCTAAGGAACTAGGACTATTGCCAGCCGTGCCATCTTTTAACTCCAAATCCAACCGAGCTCGAAATAGCAGCAGCAGCGGCGGTAGCAGCCCAGGGAGATCGTCAGCCAGTTCAAGAGGCAGCAACGGTGTGCGTGCCCGGAATCGCCGCAATCGCCTGGGACAGGTTCAGCATCGTCAAAGAGATTCTGTGATTACATCGTCGAAGCATGTGTCTCCGTTGAGCGCGCTGGAACGGCAGCACCAGAAAACGTTGCAAAAGCTACAACAGAAACAGAAGCAGAAGCAGCAGCGCGGCGATGGCGATGGCGATGTTGACAAGACTGAATTGAAACCAGCTTCTTCTGGCGTTCCATCATCCCAAGCACCTCCTCCCGCCAATCCCACCATTAGCAACCTCAATCCCGCCAATCCCACACTCAACCTCGCATCCCCCACAAAGTCTCAACTCCACACAATCCACATCTACCAAGCCATTCATGAGTACACACCTACCCTCGAGGACGAGCTCCTCCTCCGCAAGGGCGACCAGCTCGTCATTGCCCAAGCCTTTGACGACGACTGGTGTCTCGCCTGTCTGGTTGCCCTCGCTGGGCACCCCAGCGACCAGGCCAATGTTAACAGACTAGTAGAGGGCGTGTGTCCCAAAGTGTGTTTGTCGGCTGAGCCTGTGTTGACGTATACGAAGCCGGTGACAGGCGGTAGCGGTATTGGAGGTGGAAGTATTCCAATGGCAGGCGTGCCTGAAGATGAAAATGCAAACTCCAATGCAAAACTGTATCAACAAGCTCAGCAGTACATTTCAAGCAATTACGGCAGCAAGTTTTAGGCTTCTTACTGAAGAGACATTAATAAAGAATCAAGTAGAGGGGGAGGTATACACAAGTAAACGAATGAGTTTTTTTTTTTTTTTTTGATATCTTTTTGATTTTTAGTGAATAGTTAATTGCAATCAACCACATCTACCAGATCGTTTACATGTTGACAACAGCAGGACTAGTAGCAAGCCCATACTTAACAAGCCCTTACTTGACAAGCCCTTACTGTAACAAACGTGCACTTACCTGTCACGCTCAATATGTGTAGTGCTTGCTATATACTATACACCATTCTTGCCAGTATTACGGGCCGCGCTCAGCAGCCATCATCAGGCCTCTTTCAGCTGTCACCGCAACGGTCATAACCTACAACTCCTATTACACCACTTTTACGGAAAGTGCCAGCAGTTAACACTCATTATTGGTATTGTTTTCCTGAACCCCGCCGGATAAATTCATGCACTCAATTATTCCGGCCGCCCCACTACAAATGGTAACACAAATTCATGACTCTCATTATTTTTATTCAATAAACGTCTAAACAAACTAGTCGCACTTAAATGGCAACAGACTTGTGGAACGCAGCACCGGCGTAAATAGCCTTGTCACCGAGCTCCTCCTCGATTCTCAAAATCTCGTTGAGCTTGGCAAGACGCTCGGAACGTGCAGGAGCTCCGGCCTTGATCTGGCCACTGCGGAGACCTACAGCAATCTCAGCAATGGTGGTGTCCTCGGTCTCACCAGATCTGTGGGAAACCATGACACCCCAGCCAGCGGCATAAGAGTCCTTGGCAGCCTGGATGGACTCGGTGAGAGTACCAATCTGGTTGACCTTAAGCAGCAGAGCGTTGGCAGCCTTCTTCTCAATGGCAGTCTTAATACGGATGGGGTTGGTGACAGTCAAGTCATCACCGACAATCTGAGTCTTGGTGGAAGCCTTGCTGTAAAAGTGGACCCATGTCTCCCAGTCGTCCTCGGCAAAGGGGTCCTCAAGAGACACAATGGGGTACTTGGCTAGCAGAGACAGGTAAAGGTCTGATAGCTGCTCTCCAGTAAGCCACTTGGAGGGGTCAGAGTCAGGGTTCTTGAAATCAAGATCGTACTTGCCGTCCTTGAAGAACTCTGAGGAAGCGGCATCAATGGCAATTGAGACCTTGCCAGTGTATCCAGCCTGCTCAATGGCATCAGTAATGAGCTCAAGGGCCTCCTCGGGGGTCTGAATATCGGGGGCAACACCACCCTCATCACCTACGTTACCAGCAGAGGTACCGTATCTCTTCTTGGCGAGAGACTTGAGAATGTGATAGACCTCAGCACCGGCGCGCATGGCATCGGAAAAGGTGGGAAAGTCGAGGGGAACAATCATGAATTCCTGAATGGCAAGACGGCCACCAGCGTGCGAGCCACCGTTGAGGACGTTCTGGAAAGGAACGGGGAGAACGTAAGGAGCGGGAGTCTCAGAGAGCTCAGAAATGTGTTGGTAGAGGGGAACGCTCTTTTCAGCAGCACCGGCTTTGGCAACGGCAAGAGAGATTCCGAGAATAGCATTGGCACCGTACTTGGCCTTGTTGGGAGTACCATCGTACTTGATGAGGAACTCATCGACAGCCTTTTGGTCAGCAACGTCGATGTTGGCCTCAATGAGGGCGGGGCCAAGAATGGTGTTGACGTTGGAGACGGCAGTCAATACACCCTTACCGGCCCACTTGGACTTGTCCTGGTCGCGGAGCTCAAGAGCCTCGTGGATACCAGTAGAAGCACCGGAGGGGACAATTGCGCGGAAAAGGCCCTTCTCGGTGTGGACATCGACTTCGACAGTGGGGTTACCTAAGAGGTTAGTTTTTGTTGGGTCTATACAATTGAGTGATTGAAGACATACCACGAGAGTCGTAGACGGAGCGAGCATGAATCTTTGAGATGGCCATTTTTGTTGATGTGTAATTGGGGTTGATGGATGGGGATGATGAAAGGAGGAAGAGGAAGAAGAGAGGAAGAGGATAAAGAGGCCTATTTATACTGGATGGCTGCTGTTTTCTGATTATGTAGTTGTGGCCTCTTTTTTTTTTCGTTTTTTTTGATTTTTAAATATTATTTTTTTATTTTTTTATTTTTTTTATTTTTTTACTCTTTTTACTTTTTCCTTTTCCCTTTCAAAATGGCAACAAGAAAAGCAACCAGAAACTTTGACAAAAGTCCCGCAGTGAGGGGCACGAGCAGAGCTTTAGCTTGATTTTACCAGAGGTTTTGTTGACGTTCCATAGAATGCTGCTGAGAGTGTTTCCACAGCATTGATTGGAGGGCAATCGCAGAGAGCTCAGCTTTTCGTTCGATTGGTAGCAGCTAGTGGTAGTTGTACTCGTAAGCGATGCTCGTAAGTGGTAACTGCTGCTGCTGCTTATAACTGATCAAAATACAGAATCTATACAGCAGCGCTGGCAGACTGCAAGTGTCGTCGCAAGTGTCGTTAGTGATGGCGTTCACGTTATGTCCTTCAATTGTCGTTAGCTGATCATGAGTGCGCTGCCGTTGCGCATGCCACGTCTAATAAAATTAGAGCGTCCAATTTGTCCAGTCTACGTAGCCTACGCAGTCTATGACCCTGTGTAATCTACACAGTCCATGCGGACTGAGGGTAGCTGTTTAGCACTTAGAGCTACGACCTTATGACAACAAGCATCGACTGATTCAGTACCAATTGCCAGTCGTCAACATCTACCTCTTTCATAAGACAATCAAATCGAACCAATTGCGAAGACTACACAAAGTCATAGACTGCGTAGACTAGACAAATATTCACAGCTACAATAGCCACATTCATAGTCATGGCCATAATTCGTAGCCTGGTCATAGTCATAGTCCCTGATCACAACGTATGTCAAAACGGCAAGAACCGTTAACACCATCCTGTGCTGTAAATATCCCCAAACACGTTTCTACAGGTTTCAGCACGCACATGTTCAGCTAGCTTGATAAATGCGTCATCTATTTATCCGGTATACTGTACATACACACACTTTAGAGCAAGACCTGAAATCGTATTAAAGACTACACTAAAAACATTAGCAGCAAAGATCACGCTAGTGAC
>JAJMAH010000231.1:0-15581 GCA_030564925.1 Geotrichum aggregatum
CCCTTAGCGTTGGGATTTATTGCAGTCTCAGGGAGTATTCCGACACCATCGAAGCAATTGAACAAAAACACGGCGAGTAAGCTGAATTGGTCTGTATCAGACAAAAACCTGAACTGTCCCTCTTCTTTAGGTATAAATAGTTATTACAGCTTGTGTAGTCTCACCATTTAGCCAGGACATTAAATTGATTTATTATTATTTTTATTATCGCAAAAGTTATCTAGAAATTAAGCTTGAGGCCCCTCTGAATGCTAAAAAAGGGCCTATTTTGGTAGACAGTTTATTTGCGTCCATCCGTGCTTGAATTTGATGACGGGCAATTTTTCAGAGTAGTTTGCCCCTGGTGGCATGGTGTCAGGATTTTCTTAATGCTGTGATTCTAAGATTCATGGTTTTTGCAAACTCAGGGAGCCTTCCAATATCAGGACTGCATTGAAACACAAACAAGCTAAACTGATCTGCACCAGGCAAGAGAATGAAATGTGTTTCTTCAGGAAGAACTAGTTGTTGAAATTTTCAAGAGTTTCTATATTTTGCCAGGACATCTAAGTAATTTATGTGTTTAGCTATCTCTTTTCTACAGAAGTGTTCTCATAGTACCTTTTGTTATTATTGTTATTATTATACAGTGGCTCGATATATAACATGGTCAACGAATACTCAAGAATTGATTCATGCTTTGTCATTAACAGTCCTAATCTTCTTAGCTATGTCTTGATTTTGTATCTGTAAAATATCGTGGGTAAATCAGTAATAATCTTGGCCCAGAATTTGAAAAAACCGGTTCAGATGAGATTTTTGAGGACCACTTACGAAATATCGATGAGTTTGTAAGCTTCGAAGTTCATGTCCAACGATAAAATTACACATAAGCTTGAAAATTTATAACAAGTACCACGAGAACAAGAATTTGATACACGTATGCTTTTGCGGCAAGTAAAACTATAGCTCAACAACTGTTTTCAAGCTATATTAGTTTTGACGCGTATCGCGCAAATACAATCAAAACTTTCTCCTTGCCTATTCTCCATTTTTGCAAAAAATCGTGAAAGAATTGAACGTGTTTCAATGGCAATATTTTCAGCAAGTGTAATTCTGTTCACAAGAGTTAGACGCCAAATTTTAGACATCATTTTGCAATACCAATTGGCGCGACGGTAATAGTAGAACCAATCGTGAGCGTGCTATTTTAAGGGTAAAGCTGAAGCCTCTAAAGAGGCTTGCTTTTACTAGCTATTTTTCTGCGATTTCTTAGCCCTCATAAGTTAACTATGAACATGTGCCAGAAGAACATTCCCCGCACCAAATGATCCAGTAAGAAGACATGAATGAAGTATACTTGGCACTGAAAGATGTCAGCTTTTGGACCACACTAAATGACAGAACTTGAAAGAAAAAAACAATATTTGGTGATGCCAAAAACTTTCAAGAAGTTGTAGAATTGAAAGCACTGTTTCCTTCTGTTTGTCATTTTTTTCCGTGACTCGTGCTTTCGAATAAATAAGTGTAAAGTGGCTAACGGCACCAGCAAGGCTGGCGATTGAGAATACAGGTAGATACTGAGCTAGCCAGACCCTTATTTCCTAACCTGACCAAAGTCTTGACAAGATCTGATTTTTTTTATCAAAGCTGCGAGCGCCAATACTTGCCAAATGGTGGGCAAACATAGGAAATCAAACAAGAACCACTCCTGAGTAGTATTTTGTTTTATCTAAAAAAAGACAAAACCCCGAAGAGGAATATCATGTCGGGGCATGAAAATGCACGGCAGACCAGAGTTAAGGCCAGCCGTAAGCAAAATACTAGTAGACTACATGCAAGAGGAAAACTACCAGTGACCAGTTTTCAAATTTTTAGAGCTTATCTCGTCATTGATATATCCAATTGCAAGTTTTGTAACTCACCGAGCTGCTGAAGAAGTCTGAAAGGATTATTGATTTTTTGGAGCCGTTCGATTCTGTCCAATAGCGTCTTTCGCGAATAAACCTGAATACTCACAATTTTTGTGAGCGGACTTCCTTTTATTGTGAATAGTTGGGTAAAAGTACTGGCTGAAAATAATAAAAATTCAACCAAACCAATGAGAAACTCAATTGGGCTTACTTTACGGGAACAATATTCGCAGAACATGGTAGTTCATAAAATTTCAGAATGTTTTTTTCAGATTATTCTAGGTGAACAAAGGCCGTAAAATTTCAATTCCCAATGCATTTCAGTTAACACGTGCAAGCGCGCCGATCAGATGCGCCGTTGATACTTCAAAAGAGATCGACGTGATGGATAGCCACTAAGCTTGCGGTGCTACAAATATGTCTACAGGAGGCCCTAGACATTTTGGCGTTTGAGGGTACGCACAGTACTAATGTTCAAAAGTACGTAGCAAAAAGCTCGAACTTTAGCGAGCTTTTGTGAATCTTTCAGGTTTCACGAAACTTAAATTTGTGAGGTTTAACTAGTCTTGACTAGTTTAATTTAGCGGTACACATACTCTACAGAATACGATTAATCATGATAATGGCTTTACAATAGTATGGGTTTTTTTTCAAAAAGACCAAAGCCCCAAGAATGTAGTGCGAGACTATCGGACATATGGCATCCATAACCAGAACTCGTCACTCAAGGACCAACCAATTATGCGCCCAACCAGACAAATTTTACCTTCTCCAACATAGGAAAGACTAGTTGTGCTGATAAACAAGCTTTCTGACAACATGAAAACTGCAATAGTAGGGGTCTACTGTTTCCAATAGCAAGATAGCAAGCTCTCCACGTCAATGAATAAACTGAACAGAAATTTGAGAGAAAGGGCTTTACCGTTTATCCTTGAATGCCTAAGGGTACACATAGACTAGATGGCTTTCGCTACTATTTAGTGGCTCTATAAGGTGTATCACAGTTCTCTTATCTTGCATACAAATGTAGGTTCAAGTGAAGCTACGTAGCGCGCTTGTAGATGAATTTAAAAGGTTCTATGGCATGTCATGTCCAATAAAAAATCCATCATTGCTATAATCAAACGGCTCTTCTGATCTTGAGCCAAAACAGCAATACGGTATCCGAGCGGAAAGAGTTATATTGGTACCGGTAATATAAATATTAAAAAATTATCATAAGGTGATCTTAAGTTATCTTTCACCATCATTGAAAGGAGAAAAGCTGTGATCATTGCTAATGGAGCCGTCTACCCACAAGCGACCATCTAAAACAGAGTACACGACTTGTCCTTTCTTTAAGTGAGCTATAGACAAGGTTCCAGTGTGCTCTCTTTCAACACGCAAATAAATGTCAACTGCCTCGCCACAACACCCCGCCGGCATCTTTGCTATGCAAACCTCCCGTAAAACTCTCTAGATTCCATGTGATTTGAAGTGCCAAGATTTAAATCTACTCTGAATAGGTCGTGAACAAATAGGGGGGCCATGCAATGTTGCTGTGCTTCGGGACTCGCAAAAATCTGTAGAAACAGGAGACCGGTAGAGTTGGAGCTAGGGCTGCTAATGCTGTAGCTATTCACCGTTCAGTTAGCAGTGTTGTCTTCACGTATTCAAAAGCCCACATCAAATGCAGAGCACAAGCAGAGTTCATGTTATACATCCTCTTCGTGTCATGGAATAGTCTACCGGTAGTCCTGAAAAAAACAGTGTACCGCTCTTGGCACATTCTCTTGGCCTTCGTGTAGGGTTCGTTCAAGCTCATTGAACCGACAACCGGCATCAACTTGTTGAATCCAGCAGAGATAGACTACGCATCTGCAACGCTAGCACTATACAGTACGTACAGCCTACGTAGTTGGACACTAGTAGCTACAAAAAGACTTTGAGCATATGATAAATTATCGCTGCTTTTGGGCTTGAGAAGTGGAGGAGAGCCTCGAACGGCATAGGGCTCCAAATAGTTGTCACGCAATGCTTTGCATGAGAAGATACGAGTGTGGGCAAAAAAAAAAATAAGATACACCTTGACTCGTGCTCTCGTATGGGGTGAGCTTCAAGGAACTAGAAACTACAACTTTGCTGGGCTTGCTATATGTTTCTCCAAAACCTGCGTCGACTGTTAGTGTTCGCCTGCTAGATTTCCAGTGCACGTTATTGGTCCTCACGGGGAAGAAACTCTGGCTAATGCAGAATTTCTTGATGCCAAATTTTGTTTGAGTGCCGTGCGTTGAAAAAGTTAAGCGTCACAAAGCTTACTACAGCTTGGCGCGGGAGCAAGAATGGTTTGCATCGTTTATTTTGCATTGTTTATGGAAGATACAAATATCTATAGGTTTATATTGTGTGAGCGAGCTCTAAGTCGTGACTCCGTTCGACGCGGCCTGTGGACTAGTCTAGTCTGGCGGTCCAGCCCAGATGGCGCGGTGCTCAATACCCAGATGATATGCACACCGTTGACAGACAGAGCCACTAAAGGTCTCCCTTCGACTTTCTTGCCGATAGCGCTGATAGCACGAACTGGACTATACAGCACGTCTTGTATTAGAAAGCGAGCTCATCTAGCTGAGATAATGGCTCGCGAATGGTTACACGTCCATACGATTAGTCCGCTTGTTCCATTGCACAGGCACGGCCGCAGGACGTCGAGTTTATACAGAAAGAGTAATAAACAGTGCTATTGCACAAAAGCCTCCGACGGCTTAGCAGCAGCCAACGAGATATTATCATTTTATCATTTTATCATTTCATCATAATATTATCATAACTGCAAATGAAAATGCTTGATTTACCATGGCACAAAATAAGGAAAAAGCAAAGAAAGAAAAGCACGCTAAACGGACTTTTAACCTTAATTTTCCTGGCAGGAGCCTATCTCCCAAACGGGCTCAAACAGACCCTACGGCATCACTTCTAAAATTGTTAATCTGGCGCTTTTTACTTGTGCTCGGTGCCGTAGGTTCCAGCTGGTCTGCTGTGGGCATGTTTGATGTAGGTGTCTACCTCCAGCGCGCGCCAAATATGCTTTTGCTGGCCAATATCTCGGCTACAACGCGGTGCGATATTTCTGCTCTGGACGGTTTCGTCTTATCGGTACATGGCCATACGCAAACTTTCAGGCCTACCGGCAAGCGAGACCAGAGTACACTGTGGATTTCACAAACGCCAGGCATTCTTGCGCAACGACGGCTTCTGTTGCCCACCGCCGCTGCCGCCGCCAGCACCGCAAGAGCGCGTGCTCGCCAAGTCTGCGTCTGTCGCTCCTGAGAATAAGTTGTGCTTTGGAAAAGGGACGCCGCTGTGGCATGTCCAGCTGTGTTTGCTAGCGAGCTCCGAAAAGGAGTAACTCAACCGCACTCGTGTGTGTGTACGAGCGTACAAGTGTCCACTGCCCAAAGTCCAGGCCAAAATCAAGATAATAGAAGTCGCTTATAATATCATGTACCGTAACTTATTATAGCACACAGAATTCAAGGCACTAGGTCGCTAGTTCATATGGCGTCAAAATTCACAAAAATAAGCAAGATAACTGAAAGCTATTACAAAAAAGCAAATACTCTACGGCCAATCGTGAAGTCTTGTCGCCGTTTGTCTTATTTTTTGGAGGAAAAAGCGAATCACCAACACCCTATTTGCACGAATACTGCTCTCTTGATTACTGGGCTTATCGAAAGCCTCGATAGAGGTCCATCAGATATAAAAAGCCAGAAATATTCACTTCTTTAAGCCTTTTTTTTTAAAACCATCAACCTTCTCTTCCTTCAATTGTCTACAACCCTCAGCATGGCAGACACTTTGGAGAAAAAACCAGCCTCAGTGGCAGATCTTGCCGATGATGGCTATGCATCCTCAAAAGAAAAGACAGCAGTCTACGGTCCTCAGGACCACGATGTCTTGATCCAGCTTGGCGGCGATCCCTCTGGTGAAGTCGAAGTCGAGTCTGCAAACTACCTTTACGAAAAATACCAGACCATGACCACCGATGAGGGTCTCGAGATCCTCAGGGCTGCTATCGAATACCACGACGATGATGTCAACTTTCCCCAAAACGTCATGGAAAAAATCAAGCTCATTGTTCAAGGACCTGACGCTTACGGAACCAGCATCGAATCCTACGAGAGCGACCTCAAAGTCGAAGCTACTTTGATTCAGTTCCACTCTCCTTACCCCGAGATTCGTTCCGTGACCGATCCATACGACAACCCCAATGAGCCTGTCGAGACCTTCCGCGCATACTTTTTGGGTATCATCTGGTCCATCATTGGTACCGGTGTAAACCAGTTCTTCTCTCCTCGTCAGCCCGCAATCACCCTGAGTGCTGGAATTCTCCAGATTTTCATGATGCCCTGTGGTCGTCTCATGGAGTATCTTCCTGATTGGGGATTCACTTTCCGTGGAACCCGTCATTCCCTCAATCCTGGTCCTTGGTCCTACAAGGAGCAGATGCTTGCGACAATTATCGTCTCTGTCTCCATCGGTGGTGCTTACGGTGCCCTCTACAACATCTTCGTCGACAAGCTTCCCATGTACTACAACAACCAGTGGTCTACCATTGGTTACCAGTTCCTGCTCATTCTGTCTACTCAGTTTGTTGGTTTCGGCTTTGCTGGTATCATGCGTAGACTTATTGTTTATCCTGTCCGTGCTGTCTGGCCTACCATCTTGCCTACTATCGCCCTTAACAGAGCTTTGGCCGCCCAGGAGTCCAACAAGACTATCAATGGATGGTCTATCAGCAGATATAGATTCTTTGCCATTGTCTTTTCTATTGGCTTTGTCTACTTCTGGATTCCTAACTACCTGTTTGCAGCTCTTTCCACCTTCAACTGGATGACCTGGATTGCCCCCAACAACTTCAACTTGGCTGCTATCACCGGTTCTAACTCTGGTATGGGTCTTAACCCAATCCCTTCCTTTGACTGGACCGTGGTATCTTACAACCTTCCTCTCTCTATGCCATTCTACTCCCAGCTCAACCAGTACGCTGGATCTCTCATTGCGGGTCTTATTCTTATTCCTGCCGTTTACTGGACCAACTACAAGTGGACTGGTTACCTTACCATTAATTCTAACGCCATTTTCACTAACCAGGGCGAGAAGTACCATGTTAACAAGGTTCTTACCAACGGTCTGCTGGATCACGACAAATATATGAAGATTGGACCTCCTTTCTACACTGCCGCTAACTTGGTTGTCTATGGTGCCTTCTTTGCCATGTACCCTTTTGCCATCATCTGGTCGTTCGTCACTGAATGGAAGGCCATCAAGTTTTCTTGTAAGGAGCTTTGGACTACTATTCGCAATCCCCGCCGCTCCAACTTCGAGGACCACAACGACGTTCACAGTCAAATGATGGCCAAGTACCCTGAGGTCCCCGATTGGTGGTTCTTCATCATTCTCATCATTGCCGTTGTTCTAGGAATCGTCATGGTGGAGCACTACCCCACCAACACTCCTGTCTGGGGTATCTTCTTCACTCTTGGAATCAATTTTATTTTCTTGATTCCTATCACCCTCATTTACTCTGTCACCGGTTTCTCATTCGGTCTCAACGTTCTCGTTGAGCTTATCATTGGATACGCTCTTCCTGGTAACGGTACCGCTCTTAACATTCTTAAGTGCTACGGTTACAACATTGATGGACAGGCTCAGAACTATATCACCGATCAGAAGATGGCTCACTACACCAAGGTTCCTCCTCGTGCCATTTTCAAGGGCCAGATCATCTCCACCCTCTTCCAGTGCCTTGTCTCCATTGGAGTTGTGAACTGGCAAATTTCCAACATTGATAACATTTGCACTGCTACCCAGGACCAGAAGTTCACATGCCCCGGGCCCAACACCTTCTTTTCTGCTTCTGTTCTTTGGGGAGTTATCGGACCTAAGAAGGTCTTTAACGGTCTTTACCCCATTCTCCAGTGGTGCTTCCTCATCGGCGCCCTTGCTCCTTTCCCATTCCTTGCTCTCAGAAGATTCTATCCCAAGACTCTCCAGTTCTTCCAGCCTACACTTGTTATTGGAGGCATGCTTGTCTTTGCCCCTTACAACCTGACCTACTACACCGGTGGTCTTTACCTTTCCTGGTTTTTCATGCATTACCTGCGTACTCGTTACCAGGCCTGGTGGGAAAAGTACACCTACGTTTTCTACTCATCACTCACTGCGGGTGTTGCTCTCTCTGCAGTCATCATTTTCTTTTCTGTTCAGTACCATCCTAAGGAGCTCAGCTGGTGGGGCAACAACGTGCCCTACGCTGGTATTGATGCTGAGTATGCTGCTCGTCTTGAGATTCCCGCTGATCCTGGTTACTTTGGACCTTCTCCAGCTAACTACCCTTAAGCTCAAAACTCACCAAAGTATCACAGCCTTATTTCACTCTTCTCTTTTTCACGACTTGTTAAGTAGCTCTTTCTTTGCTGTTTGTAATTGTTCCCAATGCGTCATAGCTTTCATATGACTTTATACTATATACTGAAAAGGTCTCATCTTAATATATGAACATTCGTATTCTAATCCTCATTCTTTATTTGAGTTCTTTTGGGATCTTTTGGCTGGTATCTGGTTGTGGCTTATCATCGTCTTCATGCTACACTGGCTATTGATATCGATTCGCGTGCTCTGATTGTGAGTACTACAATTCGCATTCGGGCTCATTGGCTCCTCCGCCCGTAACAGTTTGTTTCACTGGTCAAAAGTGTTCTACTCTGTCGCTCCTCACTGGAGATTATAAAATGCAATTGCATTATCGATATCTATTGATACTCGCTTGCTATGGCTCTATAAGTGCCGTCAATGATTATTGGCTTCAAGATGCAATGTAAGCCAATTTTTGGGGTGTCCTAGAGCCTAGCTATTGCCTCAAGTGTTTAGTAGAGCAGCGCAAATAATCACACCCTGCCAAGGAGCTTGCGCGTTGCTGGAAACTGTGTAACTATAGGGTTGGACAAACCGGCTGCTCTCTTGAATCTCAATAGTTTGCTCTTAGTACCAATCCAAGCTCATTTTCAAAGCGCTTCCCCAACGCAACCCACATTGGGCTCCACATTGCAGGTCAATATATCTTCGTAGGCGAGTCTCAGGACTGGAGGTAAGTTGGCCCTATCTATGTCGTAAAGCACTAAATATCATAATTTTAACGGTGAAACAGTACCGGCTGCAGCGGTCACACAAAAGGAAACATGAAGCGCACGGCGCTAGATGGCATCAAATGCTTCTATATGTGCCACATAATGCCAGTACCAGATTATCTTGGCTTAAACCGCCTAACAGTGGTCTGCGTCGCGGTCTATATCTGGCTCACCAATCAGTCCAGCTCTATAGCTACACTAGGCTATGCCGCTATGCCGCTATAGTCTACTACAGTGGTAGGCCCTAAATTGAGGTGTTCAGGGCTGGAGCCTATAATTGACAGTGACTGTAGGGGCATTCTGCCATATGCATGCGATGCGCGCCGTATCCGGTTCAATGTGATTATTGCGGGCCCCTCCAGAAACAGGAGAACTTTTACGCTGGCGGCGAGTCGTCATTCCAAAGAAACAAAATTTCCCCCTCGCTTCTCGGCTCCAATAGAGCTAGCGCTGCCTGAAGCGTCGGAGAGGCCAATTCTCACGGCGCCATGCGCTTTTTAAGCCATTAACGTCGTGTTCTTGTTTTGTAAAATCTACGGTAATAGACTATAGTAATGGACGGTATTTCAGTTACCCTGCACTGATAACTGGTGCCGTTTGGCAGAACCCGCAACCATAACCCGGGCCACTATACGTCATACGCTGGTAAACACAAGATCTATCAGTAGACGTCGGCGGATAGATTGCGCTTACCGATGCTGTGATCATGGTCAGGATATCACAATGAAGCCAAGCCATGGCCAAAGCTACTGTAGAAAGCGAGAAAACAGAAAAGCGTCTTTATTTAGGGCTTGTCGGACTATGGGAATATCCATCTGGGCTCTTGGCAACGGTGAAGAACCTGAAGATATATGCCATGTAGAGTCCTTGTAGACAAGTCTAGCAGTCTGGGAAGCCAACATATGCAACTCCAAGAATACCTAGAACTTGAGCTTGTGGCATGGCATGTATTCGCGTTGATCTCATGCGCAGCTACAGCTTGTGTAAACATCTTGAACGTGGTTAGCACTCTATCTTAAACTGAGTAGTCTGTCAAGACCCTATAGCACGTTGCCTGAACTAAAACGTATCGTGGATTCCGCCTGCAATGCAAATCTCTATCAAGACACGCTTTGTTGACCTAAACGAAGCGGTCAAATTGGACAGCCAATGTTCTGCGCGTGTAGGGTTCATACCGGGCGATCTGACCCTTTTCAAAAGATGAATAACCTATATCGATAAGGCCATCAAACTGACAGCATTTGCTTTTCAAATAACAATGGTTTTGAAAGTCCAAGCCTTTGCCAAGCTCGCCTTTGAATCCTATTACCAAATCTCAAGGATGCTAGACATCTTTGAATACTATCGGTGAATACTAATACCCAGAACTTTTGGCCCTTTCGGCCCTTTCGGTCTGCAGAAGAGTAACGAAACATTTTGCCCTTCTTATTCTCTTCATAACTAAAATTCTCTTTTTTGGAGTCTCGCAAAAAAAGCTTAAACGAATGACCGTCATGGCTTCAAGCACTTTTTATTGCACTAGTCAATTATGAGGCCAGTAAGTTTGGGGGCCGGTTTAAATTGAACGTTGCATGCTTGGTTGTGACTCAAGCTAAAACCAAGGTCAACGTCTGTGCAGTTGCAAAGCCTAACTGTGGCGGAAGCATCCGGAATGGCGTTTAGACGGGCCACTTTGCGAATTATGGCATTGCTACACACGGCTGGCAACTAATCTATCAGCACCATGGCAAGGCATCTCCAAGATATCGCGCAAAATGCAACATTACGGAGTCTCTCCACAGTTGCTTTAACCTCATTTTAATAAACACGTTACGATGCTTTTGGTCTTGTGGTATCTCGCAGTTGTGTTTATGTCGGGGCCTGCGGAATTGAGCAGTAATGCAAATCCTTTTTTTAGGATAGACCCCGTGGTGACGGCAACTCTAGTGCGTAGTAATTGCTTTCAATGGCAGATTTCTTTCAGTATGCACTAGTTTTTGTCGCTACAATTCCGCTATTCGTATCATTGGCTTTAATGTTGGGTCTTGATCGCAGTGTGCTACTCGCTCTTAGAACTCGGAAATATAACTACAGCTAAACGTGTCTTCAGGATTTTTCCAATTCAAAGTGCAATGTCCGCTTCACAAATACAGAAACATGGGACGGAATATTAATGTAGACCAAATTTTATTTGTGCTCGCCGACGGTCAAGCGACAAAAGATGCTATGGACTAATCAGAATGTAGGCACGATCTGCGTTGACCGGACGTTGATCTCATATCAAAAGAGATGGAAATCTTACTTGTCCAGTGTCAACCTGTTTTTTCTCATTCATGCCAGTTTAGTAGAGCAATTACATCGATTGTCTGAAAATCCAAGTGATCCGCACTCGGAAAGAGCTTGTTTGCGCTTATGGACCTTTCTGACATTTCGTGGTCAGCACCTAGATCTCTGCTTTACTACTGGATTATCTTAATACTTGCAAGCAGAGCCTCCGTTTCTAGCTCCAAGAATTCCCAGACAAGTTCAGTTGAAAACTTTTTGCAAACAGCTAACAGCTAACTTTACAAAACTTTTTTAAGCTTTGTTCTGTGCGTTGCAATCTTAAAACAACGCCAGCTGGTTCTCATGTATTCATTATGAGTTTTAAGAAGACAAGCAACTGTCGGAAGTGATTGTGCAATAGCTAAATCAGGGTTTGACTTTATTCCGCAGCACGGTCGTTGTTTTGAGATTTTTGCATGCTGGTCTATGCCTTTTCTTTACATGAAGTAGCTATTCTTTACTTATTCTATTGTACAACGGTGATGTGTAGATCAAAGAAACAAGCTTAAGCAAGACTAATTTCAGTAAATTCATGGCAAGCTTTATCTCTATCTTGCGCTTCAAGTCCCGGAGTCTCATTGAAAAAAAATACTATTGCCGTACGCTCTAAATTGAGATGGCCGATCTGGCTTTGAAAAGCCAAGAGATCTCTTTGCGCATCGCGCCGATGAGCGTGTTCAACCCATCACTGATCTTCTCAGCACTGGCTCGAAACACATGTCCAAATAGGCTAATGTGCTGGCCATTGGCAACAACAGAGGAAGAAACGTTTTTAAAAAGGTGCTCTATAATTCTGGAAATATAATGACAGCCTTTTCTTGGAAAATGACATTTTGCAACATTGTCGTTTGGTTTGTAGGCAACATACTACTTATAGAACCAAGTGGTCGAGACACTGAAATATGCGAAATAGCATAGAATTCGTATGAGCTCTACACTTTTTGTAAAATTATCCAACGCAAAAAGCGAGTTTTCGATTTTGAATATACGTGGTGTCATTGGTAATGAAAGGGCAGCCAAATCAAAGCGCTCCTAGGTCATTTCAATCAAAGTTTCAGTCAGTTGCACACAAATTACCTGAGATTGAATAATAGCTATGCTACGCTTGAATTGAGCCGTATCTTGTGCTTCCTAATATTAAACCAGCCTCAGGTGATAAAGAAAAAGTCAAAGCTCTTGGGTACCTCAATTGTCAGACTGAAATCCTTTCGTGAGCTACATAAAAAGGTAGGTAGCAGAATTTGGATGTTTTTTTGATGATCGAGCATGGGTCGAGTAATCACAAGTAAGATAAAAAAGGTTGGTTAAGGCCATGTCAATGCAGCAAGTTGTGTATTGTACGCTAAAGCGGATATTTCAAATGCTTGTCTGAAGTAGGTGAGGTTTCAATGGGTTTTCTCGCTTTGCTCGTGTTCTTGTGCAGTAAGCTGTTTCTTATTGCTGGAGCAAAGGCTCACCAAAATTTCAGAATGGCAATGCCGAGGAAAGCCTGGCAGTAGAGCCAGAAGGAAACCTCATGCAAGCTTCCTAGGAAGGCATGCCGTCATTGCAAACAGGGCACAGTAAGGCTCGATCTAAGGCTAAGCTGATTGATTAAGTTTCAAAAGATAAACGGTTTAATCATTTTGTTGTCCTCTAAACGTGAAGACTGATTTTGCTGTATTAACTTTTATCCCCCGACAAAATTGTACACTTTACTTCCAGTACTTTTTTGCTGCTGAAACTCGAAATCAGAAATACGTTTATAATAATAGATCAATTTAGTGTCCTAGCTAAATGGAGAAACTACACAAGCTGTAATATCGATTTATACCTAGAGAAGAGGAACAGTTCAAATTTTTGTCTGATCAAATAAACAGTTAAAACGTCTTCTTCCTTCCTTCATGGATGGCTTGAGCTAGAAATCGTTTTACCGTTGAAGCTTTATAAACACGGGGAGTCAGCTATATATATACATATCAGTTTCTCACTTACATGTCCTAAAACAGGAACATGTAAATTAGCAAATCGGGACATTGTCCCACCAGACTTGTTACAAGCTAGACAGGGCTTTCAAGTCTGCCTCCGCTAACAATACCTCATTCACAACAGGATGATGTCTAATTTTTCAGTAAGATCCTCAGTTCCGTCAATCATGTCCTATCCTGCCAAATTCTCAAGGTTTTGTAGGGTAGCTACAAATTTTATAAAGTGTCCTCTAGTATGCAATCAATAACATACTTTTGAAAAAGCGCCAGTGGTTTAGCGGTAAAATTCGACTTTGCCATAGTCGAGCCCCCGGTTCGACTCCGGGCTGGCGCAATTTCTTGTCTTTTTGACGATTCAACTTGGTTCATGAGGCGATTAGTATCTTCCTGGTAATTGCTATTTGTGTGTGGAGGCCAGACCTTATGGTGATGGCTTGAGCTTGGTTTAATTTCGTTTTCGGCTTTGTAAAAAGTAACCTAATTAGTTGTGTGCTCTATCTAATTTCAGGGGCATGTAAACCGTCAAAAACTGATGTTCAAGGGCGTATTTATGAAGAAGTTCCATAGCTTTGCCATATTTATGATGTCCATTAGTATGGCATCAGTATTTTTTTCTCGAATCCAATTCATGATACTGACGATACTTAAATGCCTATAACACCATACATATAATATACAGTTCGCTTAAAATTTTGCGTGTTATAAGCTAGAAGATAGAAAGTAGCTGATTGGGTATAAAGCAACGTTGAAAAGTTTTCTTCTTGATCACTGTGGATTGCAATTGCAGTTGATGTCATTGCATGCGCTCACAATTTCTGGATCACAATAGTAAGTCGAATACAGTTGCAAGCGAAAGTTTAAGCCAAAAGCGAACTTATTTATTAGTGATAGAAAATATTGACTGACGTCAGTAATGAGCCCAAATCCTAAGTTTCTAGAGTCTAACGTGCTATAAAACGAAAGGAAGCAAAGTTTATTTTGGAAATAATCTAGTATTTCGGTTCCTGGGATATGAATGGTAAAAAAGGGCACCAGCTGTTTTCAAGAAAAGCGTTGCACAGCTCCGATATTTTCAATTGTTATCATGGAGTTGCAACCGACCTCCATGGCCTTCATGTTATTATTTCCTCGCTGCTAAAAGATTGTACCAAGTTACTCTGCTCTCCTCTTTTCTTCTTTTTTCCAAATTTAGCAAGTTGGTCATAGCTGAAGCTTCCAGTCTGTTACCTGCCTTGTTAACATCCATATCTGACTTCTCTCGTTTCCAGTGCGCATTTCAACCCCAGCACGTAACATTGTGCCGAATTCAACCTTTTTCAAAAGCCCTGAGATTAGATCTTCATGTGACGAAACTCTTCTTCAAGCGCTTCGTCGAGTATTGCAGGTTTAACGCTCACATGACTATATACGCTAATGTTTGTATTTTTATCGTTTGTAAATGCTTTAGTCCCTTTCGTTGTTTAATTATATAAAACTTCATTTGCTCTCACGTTCAACGTCAACGTATTTTTCTATATGGAAGAAGCTATACGAGGTAAATACAAAGCATGCTTTATAAGCAAGTTCTCTTGAAGGGAATCCTGAATCTAGTAAAATCATCGTCGATACTCACGTAACATCATTTACCGTTAATACATTGCTAGGAATGCATATCAGCAGTGCTGTTGATTTACTGTGATTAAGTTTTCTAAATGCACATAGGCTCATTAGCCAGAATGAACAACTGCATCAATCAGCGCAGATACAAAGCATCTTTTTATAACAGTCAAGGCTTTCATCTACTTATTCTTATGAGTACCGTGAAAAAAAACTAAGCCCTACGGGGGGGTCGAACCCCCAACCTTGTGATGACTTTAATTGCTTTAAAACATTTTAAGAGTCACACGCTCTACCGATTGAGCTAGCAAGGCCGTTTTTAAATTCTAAATTTAGCTGTGTTACAGGATCAGAGTTATTGATTTTGCACTATCTAGCAATTTTTGAGATTGTTGGTTTTGGATATATTCGGGGGAGGATAAAAACAAAAAGAACGACATGATTGACGGAACTGAGGATCTTACTGAAGAAGCAGACATCATCCATGAGCCAGATCCCCCTGACATCATGCTGGATGACGGCGATGTCGTCGGCGAGGAAAATGGTGGTGGCGATGCCGAAAAAATGAACAATTATGGTGGCGATACCGAAAAATTCTTCAACAACGAAAAACCCGATGAAGAGACAAACAACAGGCTCAAAAGAATTTTCAGCTT
>JAJMAH010000232.1:0-15565 GCA_030564925.1 Geotrichum aggregatum
CCCTTAGCGTTGGGATTTATTGCAGTCTCAGGGAGTATTCCGACACCATCGAAGCAATTGAACAAAAACACGGCGAGTAAGCTGAATTGGTCTGTATCAGACAAAAACCTGAACTGTCCCTCTTCTTTAGGTATAAATAGTTATTACAGCTTGTGTAGTCTCACCATTTAGCCAGGACATTAAATTGATTTATTATTATATTATTATTATAACCATGAAGGAAAAAAGAAGACGTCTTGACTGTATTTGATACAGACCTGGGGAGCACTTATTTACTTTATGCTTATATTTTACTTTTACCATTTTTGCTTCTACATGATTTTTCATAGCTGTGATTCCAATCTATTCATTCATTCATTTATTCACGGGGGATTTTTTTTTCATCTGTTTGCGAGAGTATAATCCTACAATAGCCACATTGCTCTGTTAGAAGAGATAGAAGCTTTCAACAACAATCCTTAGCGTTCAAAATGAAATATGAATTTTCGTGTCTTTTCACGTCTTTTTACATCTTCAAAACGGAAGTGGCATAACCTGGGTTCGAATCCCTGCTGTGCCTAGTTCACAGTGATGGTCAAACCTTATGAGGAAAGTTCGCTTAGGTTTTCCCCTGGCTCCCCAGCCAGGTTTACATGAACGGCTGTGATAAAAGGCTTAAGCAAAGCCTTTGCCAAAGCAGGGAGGATTCCAACACCATCACCGCACACGAACGCAAAAGCAAAAGCGAAGTAATTTGCCCAGAAACCAAGTCTGTATCAGACAAGCAAAGAACCATGTCTTCTTCCATACGCGTCTAATAGTTACTACTGTCAGGGCGGTCTCCATAATTAGCCAGGACAATAAACTGATGTATTATTTTATTATCTTCAAATAAGAATTTTTTTTTTTGATATTTTGACACATTTCAGGTCTATATTGAACAATTAAGTGAACTTCACCTTTTGGTTAATATTTGGTGTTGATCCTATCTTGAACAAAAACAATAGAGTGATTTATCTATTTTTTTATCTTCCCTTAACGCTGCGATTCAAAGAGTGACGGTCCTCTCAAAAATCATGGAGCATTCCATCACCATCGCTGTGCCAGGACACATACAAGGAAAGCAAGTCGAAGTGGTCGACATCAGACACGAACATGAAATGTTTTTTTTCGAAAATAGATAGTTATTACGATTATAGTAGTTTCCACATTTAGCCAGGACACCAAAGTAATTTTACTATCTCTGGACAAGAAAACGAAGTGTTCTTTTTTAAAGATAAAAACCTCAGGTACTATGGATAACGCTGGCTGAAAAAGAATCATACCGTTCAAGAAACGTGTTAAAGATATAGAAAGCTATAGTCCTTGTATCTGGCGTTCGAAGTCAAAAAGTCCGAGAGATGCCATGCTTTGTGCGTAAATAGATAAAGGCTGCTGAGAAATAAGAGAATGTTTGCACTGATAAGATTAAGCGCCCTTGAACTATTGCAAAAAAGAGGCTTTTAACTCAGGTTGTTGCACGATAGAAAGATACGTGTTAAGATGTTTTTTTAGTTGTTTGATTTTACCGTTGTATGAAGAAGTACAGGTCGTGGCCAGGAAAATGCCAAAATCTTTCCAAACACATTAGAGACCTATCTTTGTCAAACTCAGTTCTCTAACGCAATAGCCCCACTAGATCACATTCAATGCAAGAAAGCTGAGCAGGTAGGACATCAAATGTTTTGTGCATCTATATTGGACATGCTTTCGATAAGCTCAGTTGTAGTGAGTACAAGCTAAACAAACTCAGATCTCGATAGGCAATGGATGTAGTTCCAAAATTGACACTCATTATACTAACTATTGACCTCAACTCCAGTATACTACTACTGCTATAACATCGAGCTGTGACCCTCTTCATCAAGTCAAGAAAGGTCGCGTTTGTGACGCACAGCGCTTAAGGTATAGCTCAATACAAATCATTACGTTATCACCCATACGCTGCTTTGAAATTTTTTTTTATTTCTCCCAACTGCAAAACTGACTGAAAATTTTCTAGCATCAATTTTCTTGTATTCTTCCCAAAGGTTTTCCAAGGATTTTCAGTGAAATCGTTTGAAAACATTTTCCAAGCAAACCAACGCCCACCACACACACATATATACAAAATGGAGTCAGGACGACCAACCCAGTCGAAACAGCCTTCCCGTAAGGGTAAGCGAGCATGGCGTAAGAACATTGATATTGAAGACATTAGCTCTGGTCTTGAAAGCATTCGCGAGACAGAACGTGATACTGGTGTCAAGGATATGGGTACTATTGATAGTGCGCAGCTATTTCAGGTGGACACTGCGGGTGATGAAAAGCTAAAGACAAAGAAGGAACGTGAGAAGAAACCTCTTAAGGCCGATGAAATTCTGAGCCGCCGCTCGGCAGTGCCCGCGCTGAAAGCTCCTCACAAAGCTCTAAAGAAGGGGACTGAGGGACTATCTAAGAGCCAGGTTAAGAAATTGTTGGATCGTGCTGGAAAGTCAACTACCTCTCCAAGTGGCAAGGTTGAGCATATTGGTCTTTCGAAAGCTCCTAGTTACGATTTATGGGGAGACGACTCCGTCCCTGCCGACAAAAACTCGTTCATTGCTGATTTGAAACCTGCAAACAGTCACAACTCGACCAGAAGGGCTCCCTCAACTATCGGTAAAAATCCTATTTCGTTAGCTCTCAACAGAAAGAAAGTCGAGGCTGTTGCCATTCCCGACGAGGGAAAGTCATACAATCCCACAATCGAGGCATGGCAGGCGCTGATCGTGAAGGAACACTCGTTAGAGTCTAAGAGGGAAGAGCAGCGTTTGGCTTTGGAAGAAGAGCGCAACCGAATCCAGCTCATTATTGCCAACTTTGATGACAACGGCGAGCTGAGCGACAGCGAAGACGAAGAAGAGACTGCAAAAGTAGAGGAACAAGAAATGGCCGGTTTATCGGTAAACGAGCCCACCAGGAATAAAAAGAAGCTGCCTACAAAAAGAAACAAGGAAAAGCGTCATGCTACGAAACTAAAACTGGAAAGCGACCTTAAAGATCTCAAAAAACAAATCCATGATCTGGAAAACATTCCACGACTGCTCAAGGAGGCCGAACGACAAATCAAAGAGACCGCTGCAGCACATGAAGCTGCCATCAACGACCCGTTCCAGAGAATCAAGGCACCCAAACTTAGCAGAAACCACAAGCTGGCTGAATTGCCGCTAGAAATCAAACTGTCTGATGAGCTCACCGAATCGCTAAGACTGCTCAAACCTGAGGGAAACCTTGCCAAAGAGAGGTTCCGCCTGTTACAGGAGCGAGGTCTTATTGAGCCTCGTACGCCTGTCGTTAAGAAGAGAAAGTACGCACCCAAGATCACGGAGAAATGGGGTTACAAAGACATGACTTTGTAATTCTTTTTCATACAATTTGTCGAAGTAAAATGATATTAGATTTAAAACATATGCTAGTGGTAAACTATAATCATGTTGCAGCTGTAATTGCAACTAAAAGCCATATTTACTACCGGATTCCTTTTTTGTTCGTCGGTTTTGTGCATACATTTCTTCCAAGCCTTCCTTATTACTCTGCGCACTCCGCAGCAAACTCGTAAGCTGATGGCGTCCGCCTCCAATAGCTTTGACTGGCCGCTTGGATTCGTCAAATTGACCTTGATCGCGCAAGTCTTTATTGGTTTTGTAGAATTCGTCCATCGAAAAATCTATGATTTCGCTTGGGGTTGTTGTTTGATTGGCAGCACGTTTTCGGCTGTTTCCAAGTTCATGTTTAGTGATTTCAGCCATTACATCGTCGCGATCTGTAGCTGTAGCAGGTGTAATGGAATGTGCTATTTCAACCAGCGAATCGCGATCGTCCGTTGCAACTCTGCCCGCTTCGCCGTCAAAGGTTTCAAGCATGATGGGTTGATATTCACTAGCTGCAGTTGCATCGACTGGCAGAGAAGGTCCTGGCTTGACTCTCTTTTGTGTCGTTTCCAAACCAAATAGTGAGGGCAGATTCAATTTTGATTTTGGCTTTGTTGGTTCACTGAGCTCATCAGTATGAGCGGGTATGCTGGGCTCAGAGATAGGTGACGATGGTGGAATACTCGGTCCATAAGAAGGTGAAGAAAGGTGAGCGGGGACAGGCTTGCCTAGCTTTGCAAGTTTTGCAGCCTTGGCTTGCCGCGCTAAAACAGCTGCAGGTATTACCTTGACTCTCTTTGCCGGCGGTGCTGCCTCTTCGCTACTCGCTGGCAGTGGTACTGACGCTGTTTCAGTGTCATACCCTGATTCCGGGCCCATCGAGACTTCGCCGTCAAAGAACCTGTTTTTGATTCCACCACCCAAGGTCCTGGTTTGTTTCGACAGCTGATGCTCCATTCTCACCGCGCTTGTTGATACGTGCGAGCCGCCATTGCCTTCCGGTGCTCTTGATGTCGACTTGCGGTGTTTCGGGGCAGGCAAAAATGACGCGATTGAGGGCTTTCCAAAAGAAGATATAGATATGTCTTGCTCGAGCTCTTTCCTTGTGTCATCGTTGTTGCGATCTGTCGCCGTCGTCACGCTGGTGGGTTTGGCCACTATGATCTTCCTAGGTGCCCCGCGACCACTGTTCTTTGCAACCACTGGCTTCAAAGCAGGAGGAAGATCCTTTACCACAGGGGCTGCGGAAACTGCTACATTTTCTCCCTCAGATTCGCTGCTACTACTATAGTCCGCGACGAGAGACATTGCGTGTTTTGATAAGTTGAAAAGCAGAGGAACTGGGCTGATGGAAGGTTACCCTCATCTCTTTTTTCACCCAAGCTGCTTTTCTAGACTTAACCTCCAACTTCAACCGTACACCAGATCGCTAAGACTAAAGCTCAAAATAAATCAAAATGTCAGGTCCAAGAAAGCCAATGTAAGTCACTTTTGCATGTAACAATGAGGCTGTGCGTGCGCCTGCTAACAAAAGATCCAAGTCTCAAGCCCTCTCCCTACCACAACTCTGCCAACTACACCATGACCCCGGCAGCACTGCGGGCAAGGAAACCGTTTTTCTGGAAAAACATCATATTGGCGTCGTCCCTGTTTGCTGTGACCGCCGGTATCTACGCCTACTCCCTGAGTGCGCTCATTCAAGACGACTTTGGCGACGTGCCCGTGCCTCCTGTCAGCGAGCAAGAGCTGGTCAAGCTGCGTGCCCAGCGTGATGCAGAGAAGAAGTAGACAGCTTTGGCTGCGTTTTTTCCTACTGCTCTTGTATATAGTATATTTCATTTTATCACGATATCAATAGTATCTCATTTTCATTCTCAGTCTTGTTAACGTTCGTCCCCCTTCGCGTAATCCACAAAAAAAGTGTTCTTTTTTCACTTTTATTTTTTATCTTATTCCACTCCTTTTCACGTTCTTTTTCGCAGCATTCTTTTCCCTCGTTCTTTTCTTTCTGTTAGTTGCTCTTCCGCTTTCATCTGCTAGAATGCCCCGCTTTGGACGAAGGTCTTTGTCCGTCGTCAGCTTGTGCCTGTGTACTGCGACCCTCCTTTGGTACGGGCTTTTTGCTCCACGCGGAGATCAAACCACAGCTTCTGCAGTTGTCCAGAAAGCACTAAAAGCGCTGGATGTCAGTCCTGATATGGTGTCCACCAATAACAAGCTGACAAAAAATGCTAAGCATCTGGTCATGGTACCGGGCCACGCAATATGGAAGGGTGGCCCCAATAACGGTCGATCCGACGATGAATGGTGAGTGTGGTTCCATATATCTGTCCACTACTATTACTAACAATACTCAGGATAATCTCAGAGTTTCAGCGTGGTCAAACTGAGACGTTCATCAAGCATATCGAGTTTGCAGCAAAGATCGCACGTCAAGATCCAGATGCTATTCTTGTATTCTCAGGCGGTCAGACCAATAAGCTCGCGGGCCCGGTTAGCGAAGGGCAATCGTACTGGTCTCTCGCCGAAGCCCTAGGCGAGCTGATCCAAGATGAGAACGGAAGGTCTCTTGAAGGAAGGATGATTGTAGAAGAGTTTGCACGAGACTCGTACGAAAACCTCCTATTTTCCATTGCTCGTTTCAACGAATATGTGGGTAGCTATCCATCAGTGATTACTGTTGTTGGTCACGAATTCAAGAAAGCTCGCTTCGAAAACCTGCATCGTGCCGCCATCCATTACCCAGCGTCACAATTCCGATACGTAGGCTTTGACCCCCCTCAGTTGGCTACGGAAATAAAAAACAAGGCTGCTATGGACGGGGAAGCTGCAAATGCGGGAATTCCGTTTTCGAAGGACCCACATGGCTGCACAAACAGGGTCCTTGTAGCCAAGCGTCGCAAGCGCAACCCATTTAGAAGAACCCATCCTTACGCACTGTCATCGCCAGAACTTTATAAACTGCTTACAGTATGCAGCATGAAGAGTGTTCAGGCATCTATGTTTGACGAGCTACCATGGAATCATGCTATCCCCAATGCAGTTGCCTCTATCACAGAAAGTTTAATAGCAGCAGGAGAGAAATCGGTAGCGCCTGTGTCTCTTGCATCTGCGTCTGCAGCTATTGTGACCGTGACAGAAGAAGAGAATATCCCTAAAGCGTCTTGGGAGCCTACCATTGAAAACAAGAAATCTGCACAGAATTCAAGACACGAAAGCAAGCGAGTAGTTGACGTTGATTCGGATGGTGATAATTCTGATTCGAAACTAAAGTTGACAAAGTCAAAGCAGGCGAATTCCGATACAACGGATCAAGTCAACACTGAAACTGTCAAAAACAGCACTTCAAGTGCTTATTGAAGGAATTGGAACCAAGAAAGGGTTATGTTCAGCTCGTTTTTATATATTTTTTTTCATTTTTACTCAATTGCTCACTCGCTGATGTATCTATGACGGCGCTTCTATTTTTTGCGAAAATCAATAGGACTCGAAATTGATTGTGAAGGAGAAAGGCTAAGTTGCAAAGTCATTGTCAAGCCGTAACTTTAGCTTTGAAACGACAGCACGACCATTTTCTGAAAGTTGAGAGAGAAAACGGAGAAAAGGGAGATATTTTGTGTTACTTTCGTGTAAACTATTCAGTTGGAGCTTTGGATTCTATTTCGGTTTTTCCTTTTTTTTTGCTTTCTTCGGTTTTGATTTTGATTTTGGGCAATGTAATTATGAACTTGAGATGCTACTAAACTTGCATCATGGTGATTTCTCGTTGAAAGTGCCAATTATGGGGAAGAGACGACTACGTGCTAATTTTCATTTCCTTCGATACTATGACCTCGAGCTTGCGCGCGTAATTGTTGTCGATGTTGCTGTTGTTTTTTTTTTATCTTCTCTCGACCGTTAGACTTTATATCATTCATAAAGTATAGACATGTGTTTCTTTTTGTGATCATTTCGTTTTATAGCTTTTTCTTTTTGTTCAATCAAAACAGATAGATACGTAATTCACTTCATTGTGCTGGCTAAATGCGAAAACTGCTTCAACCTTGATAATTATATATCCCTAAAGAGAAAACGTTTTTTTTCTTTTCCCGTCAGATATAGACCGGCTCAACTAGCTTGCCTTGTGTGTTCTATTGCAGTGGTGATAATTGGAATAATACTGCCCAAGTTTGCAGAAAAAACCGTCAGTCTTTGAATCACAGCGCTAAGGGAATATTGATGATGATACCAGGGAAAACCCTTATGCGAAACAACTTTAATCAGCCTGTATAATCTGTACGTATGCGGTAGCTTCTTTTGCATAGAAGAAGGCGAGGATGCTTGGATATGGTAACAAACAAAGTATCGTAGTCAACTAAGAAAGGAATAATAAAATTACTTTGAATATATACCTGTAACTGTGTAACATATAGCAATTGGCTTTTGCTCTTTGATAAAAACAGCCTGGTTACTGAAGTCTACTTTGCCTTATAACGCTTGCCTTTTTTATATATACCAACTGGCTTAAATTGTGTCAAACCTATACAACCGAAATATGGCTTTCATTTTACAAAATCAAGCATTTTGAGAACTCTTGTCTTTTTACAAATTGGTCTTGACTTTTTCTTGTCTGCATTCTCTACTAGTACACTTCGTAATTTTCATGTATGTTTTTGATTTTGAAATTTTATTTTTTTTTCTTCCAAAAGGTTTTTTTCTTGTCGCGCATGCTCTCTCTCTCTCTCAAGAAAAGAACATTTTAAACATTGCCTCTTCAGCGAGGTTGTTCTTCTTCACGACGTAATAAATAGTCATTAACAAAAATGGAAATCGTTTCATAAAGTAAGCCAGGTACCCCTCGGGGTATGGCTCCATAGCTTGTCGCACATCAGCTGGCAGGTCGTTGAAATGGTGACACTTGTTACGCATCGCCCGAAGCAGATCGATGATCTTGTCACCGTGGTACTTGCGGTATTTGCCTAAGTTGTCCACAAAACCTTTGTCCAGCTTCACATGCCAGTCTGGCCCTACCACTCTGTTTGCATCTTCCTCCAGCAAATTTAGGAGCTCGCTTGGAGGATCACGAGGTTCGATATCAAAGCGGTCGGATACCTTGAGCAAGAAATCAAGTCGTCGTTCGGCGCTCCAAAACAGTGGATGTCTGAGAACCTCTTTTGCATCTGGTCTAAGCTTGGGATCCCTCGAAATCATCTGTCTTATCAGATCCTGTGCCTCTACCATATTGGGTCGACTATAGTCTTCCAAGCATTCTAAAGAAAAGGTTCCTTGGACGATGTTGGCCTCACGCAGATATTTATCACCAAATGGATGCTGACCATTAGACATAATGTAGTAAAACACACAGCCCAATGAGAAAATATCAATGGCACGCGTAGCTCGTCGGTTGGATAGAGAGTCGATAACGAGCGGCTCCGAAGACGACCCAGTTGGAGGTTCCGAAGAGCCACCGCTCAATATCGTGTGATTGTAAGCACTGTCATGCTCATCAATGAGAAGCTCTGGCGCTCGCCACCCAGACGTGCCAGCGGCATTAGCAGTTGTAGCTCGAAAGCTCGATTGATCGCCTTCCAGCTTTTTGCACAAGCCGAAGTCAGAAATGAGCATACGAACAGGTCCAACGACTTCCTGGGTAGTTGGTTTACTATCAATTTTTTGTAATGATTTAGGAGGAGCCACAAGAATATTCTGAGGTTTGATGTCTCGATGCACAATCTTTAGGCAATGCAAATGGTGAACTCCGCTCGCAATCTGATATAATATCTGTATTGGAGTTAACAAACTCGTTACGTCTGAGAATTTGTCGGGTTTCTCAATCAGGTCTTCTAGAGTTCCGGGGCACAGTTCTAATGCAATGTACAAGAACCTGTCGTTGACTTGCTTGCAATAGTATCGAATAACATTAGGATTATCGTCACTCTCCTGTAAAAGGGAGACTTCTTGCGATGCAACCTCATAAAAGTCAAGTAGCATTCGCTTAACTGCAACTTCTCTATTTTCAAAAGTTCCCTTCAAAACAACAGTGCCGTGGCTTCCATAGCCAATGACTTCCGTTGAAACATCTAGTAGACCTGCCTGAGAAAAATCTGAAGTCAGTTTAGGAACCACCTCAGTGATGTTGGCGTCTTGGACAATCTGGGCAGAAAGCTCCGGGGAAGAAAGCTGAAGATTCAAAAGCTGGTCCTCTTTCTCTTTTTTCTTCGCATTACTTTTGCGGCCTCCTCGGCTACCTCTTTTTCTCTTCTTCACTACACCTGGCGTTCCAGGAGCTGATGCGGCGTCCAAGCTTTGTGTTTTTTCGGGTTCCACGATTTCCACTCTACGTGGACTGGCAATTGGAGTTCTGTTGTCATCAGAAATGCCAGACTCATTTAAGCCTGGGGTTATGGGGGTACGCGGTGACACAACTGAACTTGTATCTATCACTGTGACCTTGGGTGTAACTGTGCCATTCAAGAACTGCTCTTTAAATTCTATTTCGAGCTGCTCAGTGTCGTCAGTAAGTGTTTTTTCGTCAATGTTATCTAGTTTGTTTGTATCGACTGCTTTTTCGTCAAGTTCCAAATCAGGTTTATCGGCGACTTTGTCCTCAGAGGTTGGTTTGAGTTTTTCAGCCAAGTCAGCAAGACCAGATACCTGATTGAGCCAACCATATCTGGCAGCAACCAACAAGAAAATGAAAAATACAAAAAAGGCAAGGGCATTCTCTACAATTCGAAGAATGCTACTCCAGATGCGGAATTTTGGAGTCAGCCCCGTAGGAGGTTGAGGTGGGGTTGGGGGGAGTGGATTTGGTGGAGACGATCTTGAGATTTCGGAAGATGGTCTATAGACCTGACTTCTGTAATCGTATTGATATTGGAATTTCGGCGCATACTCTGACCCAGGCCTCTTGACAGCAGGCCCTTCAATCCCAAGCCGGCCGTTTGACCTGTGCGACCTAGGCATATCAGGAATGCGAGAAAGCGGTCTTGTAGCACGTAAATTACCGTGTACCCCAAGAATCGACTCAAACAAATCATCCAATGAGCTATAAGTCTTTTCAGGGCGTTCGTACCATTGAGAAGAGGGAGCACTACGGACAAGTGAAGGAAAATTCTGTCCAGACATTGCAAACCATTGATGGTCTTCAGTCCGTTGAACGTATGCGCTGGTAAGCAAGCGCTCGTCGTCCCCTGCAGGAAAAAAACCAGGTTGGGGAAGCAACATAAGAGTAGAGTCAGAATATGCCGCCGCAGGTCTAAAAACATCAAACACATTCACCGCCACCGATGAAATATGACCTACCCAGCGGGCGGGTTTTTTACTGCCATCCGTGGATAATGCAAGAATTGAGCTGTCATACAGGGGAGTTACGTATAAATTGTCGGGGGACTCTTGGTGTTGAGCTTTCAGGTCTGAATCAATATTGTTTGGCCCCCAACTAGAGTAGGTAACGTTCCATATGATCTCGTTTTTTCCATGTATTTCAAGCATGTAATCTGATTTTGTTAGTACAGGACTATGACCCCTAGCAAAAAAACCTACCAGTTCTCCCAATCATGAAAGACCCATTCTCTTCAGACAAGTTAATATTGAAATCGTCATCATCCTCAGGAAAGTCTAGATCGTCGTCCCTATTCTGAAAAAATGGATTGCGTTGTGTGCGACATGCAGCCTGAGACAGGCTGGTTTTACCTGCGCCGTAAGCTTTCAAAATTTTCCCAGTGCTGGACTCAATAGAGTACAGAGTCGTTCTATGACTTCCAATGTAGATTTTGTCGTCACCTCTGAGAGAAAAAGGGGACTGCATAACCAGTTCCTTGATTGTGATCGGGAGTTGCTGCAGGCCAGTTAAAGGAGTAAAATAATAGAGAATGCCCTCCCCCAAAGGTTCAACAATCCATATGACATCACAATCTTCGCAAGGTTCAGAAGAAGAAGGAGAATGCGACTTTGTACGATTTTGTAAAGCTTCAGATGCAGAAACTTGAACTAGCGGTTTGTCTCCAGGGATTTCCCATACTTCTAACCCTGTGTGACGATCGCGGGCATGAAGGGATCCATCGATGGAGCTGACCAAAATGAAATCAGCAATTACCCAGTCTTCTATTGATCTGGGGTTGGAGAAAGATTTATCGAAAGATGGATCGGGGAGATTTGCTCTTCCGCCGATGACGGTTAACGGGTCGTGGCTGCCATATGGGCTAGCATCATTTTTCCGATCTGAAGCCGGATGTACAGAGGGACTTTGAAGAGATGATGAGCGGCCAGCGCCCTTGTTTCCAAAATGCATATCGTAGTCGTTGGAGTCGTGAGGTTTGCTGTGCTTGGGTGTCGGTGTGGGGCCATTGGCCACTTCTGTTAGAGATGCTGAAACCAGCCCATTGCAAATAAAAAGTAGAAGAACTACTAGTATGTTCAACGGGAGCAGTAATTGGCCTCGAACAGCCAGAGGAGTGGCTCGCAAGGAAATCAATCCAAGCTTGCGCATAATAACCTTAGCGGCGTTGTCTAAACGGAATAACTGAAGTAGTAGATCAAAAACCAAGCCGGGATACCTAGAAAGCGTGGAAACCGTTAATTCCTCATCTCCATAAAAACAGCAGGTAACAATGACAGTAATTGACCTAGGGGCAAAGGTTCTTTATTGTGATATGGGATTTGATGTTTGATGCTTGAAAAAAGAGGTGAAAAAGTCTGAGAAATGCACCGCGAATTTGGGTATAGACTCTCGAAGTTTTACGGTAGGGTAAGTTATAGAAAGATTACGCATCACACATACGTCAGCTTAGTAATGCAAACACCCACCAGTACTGAGTTTTTGATACAGCGATTTAGGAGTACAAGCACGAGCACCATATTGAGATATCTCGATATTCTATAGAAAAACATGACCGTCGATATTTTTTGAACAGGATTATTAGCACTGCTACACACCTTTTGACGTTGAAATAAAAAAAAGACGTTCAGAGATTTACCTAAGCCCAAAAGTAAGTTATCTTTGTCGAAGCAAGGCCTATTACGATTTATACCTGACCTTTATGAGGCTTGCCATTGTACTTTTTACCAGTAACATCATGAGATATGCATTGCGTGGGCTGCAGCAAACTAAGCAAAGCATTTGATTCGCTTTTTACTTGTGCTTGTTTTGATCATTATTGAAAAATGGAGACATCTTCTTCGAACTTCTTGATTGCTTGTGGCGCGTGGGAAAGTTGGGCCTCTATTACACTTGTCCGCGACGGTATATAACTAGTCGATAGTAAACTTTCGCTTCTCACAAGCATGATGAACAACCATTTGTGCTAGGAGCGGTATAGCGGACTGTAAGAAGGTAAAGTTCGCCAACTTTTGGGTTTCTCAAATATCTTTCAACCTGCGAGCTTGTCAAAGTGTACTTCATTTGAGCTGACAAGCTATACAAGCTAAAAGTATTGCAGTAGCTTGTTGTTCAATGATCAGTATGGGAAACTGAGCTTTTAGTTTATAATCTTTTACCTATATAAACAAGTTATACAATTGATAGTTCAAAAGAATATAATTTATCAAGGTAGAAAATGGCACTTTTTGTTTGAGCATGACTGAATCCGCAAAATGACACAGGGTATTGGGCATGTAGGCACATATGGATGAATGACCTTGTGAATCAAAAAGGTGGTATGCGATATAGATATTACTTGAGGCTGACGACTTATCACTCACAAACTGTACAGAGTGGCCGATATAGCCTTCTGTCAGCAATACAAATCAAAGTGCAATATATTCATGAAGCTTTTTTGTAATGCAGCTCACTTATATTAGATAGTGCCTGGCTGGTGCTTCGCTGTGGCGATGCACAAGACAGACGATTTTTGTACGACTATATCTGTCTTATTTAGACATAGCAAACTGTGCAACACGCAGGCAAATATTAGGGTTAAGGACTATAAGTGTACAGCCCTTTTTTATGCGTGGTCTTTCATAATTACAGGACCTGGAGCGATAAATTATCTCGTACAACTTAGTTAAACCTGCCCTATTTTAGCTTGCCTTAATTTGAGCCCTTGAGTGGAGTCAGAGCGTGACAGAGTTTCCTATACTTGGCAGGCTTGCTTTCACACCTTTGCCGAGCAAAAGGCTGTACGTGGCGAGAACCACGATCTCATGCCCGGGCACGACCGAAATCCCTTTGACACAATAGTGAGCATCCAGGCCGAGTCACATAAACTATCTGAAAGTAGGTAGCTCACGAAAAAAATCTATACCTTGTGGGCAATAGTCTGCTCCTGCTGGAGCTTCACAGCGTTGCGTCTAAAAGACATGTGTTAATGTTACAAGTTGATGAAATTCTCGCCATTATCAGCCGCACTTAATTTTAAGATGCAACGCCTTCTCAACAAAAGGATAAGAAAAACGAAGTTACTCACTCATGGAGATGTTCCTTGCAGGTCTTGAGACCAACGCAGTTGTGCTGTTCAAGTAAGCGGTGTCGAGAGCAAAAGCGGCCTTCACAAAAAGAGCAGTCTCCGATATTTCGCAGCGGAAGCGATATACAGCTCTTGGCAGAGCAGCGCTTGCGCGGTTTTCGAGGGGATGGCGAGCTCGGTGAAACTGTGGTATGTGTGGTAGCAGTAGTCTCAGCTGGGAAAACGTTTACTCCGATAGCACTGTTACCAGATGCATAGTGAAGGGTAGCACCGTTGACAATATTGTACTCCTCTAAAGTTTTGGAGTCATCCAAGGGTTTACCAGCATAGATGAGAGATGAAGCAGTAGGATGAATAGAGACTTTTTGCATTGTAAGCAAGGCTTTGATGTTAGCAATGGTCATGGTAGAGTCGACCCGAAGCGCATATTCTAAGGCATTTAGTTAGATACTCCAGAAAATAATGAAGAAACCCAACAAACCTGTTTCGGTGACCGATCTAATAGAAATATCGAAGGAAGGCATATCGTGCAAAAAGTATAAGTCAAAAAAAAGAGGATGTAGTATTAACGAAGAGAATGAATGTTTGAAGCGTGCGTGGCCGGTAAAATTTGGAAGGAAGATAAAACGATTGGAAATGACTTCGCTATCGATAACATCAGGGTTAGGCAAGTTATAACTGACGGAACATAAGAAGAAGGCCCAAACTGGGAATAGAAGCCATGGCACAGATAAAGCAAAAAAGAGTTTCAAGATTGAGAAGACCGTGCTATTTTGAGCCATCTTGACTGTCTACTTCTTTAAAAGCCATGTAATTTTACACTTTTTCCTCTTTTTGAGAGAAGGATTGGTTGACCAAAATTCGCCAGCAGTGACCGTGCGTGCGCTTGTGTAAATGATGGCTCTCTCACTACTTTACATAAATATTTTTATTTTAAGCCAGTGCCATAGTACATGAAAGTAATTGGTGACCTCTGAAAATATGAATGAACAAAAAGGTTGGACGACACAGGAATTGAACCCGGGACCTCTCACATGCTAAGCGAGTGTGATAACCAACTACACCAGACGCCCTTCTACGTATCTTATCATATTTTGGGTATATTGATATAAAGCACTGGAAATTAGTCTCCATTTCCCGAAACCTGGGCTTTTTGAAGGGGATGCAAATCTCCAACAACACTTGTAAACGATCAAAATGAAGCTTTCTTTTTACGGGCTTTTTTGCACCTATAGATATGTTTTTTTTTTTTTAACACTGGCACTTTTGACTGGACTTGTCTGGTTCAGAGGGGGGAAAATTCTCGAGAGTTCCGGAGCTTACGAGAGACAGCTACTGGGAAGATTGCCCACTGTGGAAGAAAGTCAAGAAAAAGAAAAGGGATGCAGCCTGGAGAGCACTTACAATGCTCAAAAGGAGCGTCAAGGAATCTGAACGTGAAAATTGGAGCCTGAAGTTTAGGCAGGAAACAAGTGGAAGCTACTATAGGACCATCACAGGCAATGAACTGTACGGTAAGTCTGTAAGAAATCCTCTAACTTCGCTGATGAAAACGCTGGACAAACCCATTCTGAGTAAACTGGTCCAATTCAGAACCGGCCATGGCAATTTTGGAAGACATCTTCAACGCCTAAATATCGAAGAACGCAACTACAACTGTGAATGTGGCGAGCTGGAAACACCGCGACATATTCTCATCGAATGTCCTCTGACTGAAAGTGAGCGGCACGTACTACTGAAAATCTCTCAGGGACTTGACCTTAGGACCCT
>JAJMAH010000233.1:0-15498 GCA_030564925.1 Geotrichum aggregatum
CTTGAAACAGTATTCTTCCATCGTTTGGAGGTTGCTCGGTCGCGCCACTTATGGGTTGAGCATGCACAATATTGGTGTCGTAAGGATCCCCCGGGTCCAAAGGATCCAAAAACACGTCCTCATTTTGTGTGGCAGCACTGCCTCCGCTGTCGTGTTCGTCGTTGCCCTGGACCATTCTGGTGGTGGTGCGAAAATTTTTGATTTCGTTGTTTTAAAAATTAAAGGGGCTAGTTGTATGCTTTATAGGTGAGTCCATATTACGTGCTACATGTTGATTTATTGAGACATACCTTCAATGGCTGTTATCAGCTTTAAATAAATTGAGTAACAGATTGATTTCCCGTTGAATACCTGATGTTTACAAATTTGCCCGCAACCTTGGAATTATCGCTTTAAAACAAATGTCCACATTCAAATGGTGTTGCCGATTAAACTAATAACTAATCCTCCTGATGGCCCAGTTGGCTAAGGCGCGAGACTGTAATGGTTCATTGTTATCTTGAGATCGGGTGTTCGACTCACCCTCAGGAGATTTTTTTTTCATTATAATTTTTTTCCTCTTCACTACTATACTACTCTGTTATTTTACCGCCTTGCCTCGGGCGACTCAGTTTTGAGAGGGCTAAATAAGTGTTGCAGACCTTTTTTACAGTATAGGCTTGAGGCAATATATCTAGATTCAATGGGAGTAGACTTGATTGGGTGTTTGCAAATGAAGAAGCTTGGCCAAAATATTGAGCACTGGTACCATACAAGCCCCAAGTCAGAGACCGTCAGTGAAGCCATAGTGGTATTTTCACGTCTTGAATATTCCAGGAGTTTGGAACAAATGACGTCCTAAAACCAAAGCCCCCAGTATCAATTTCCAGAGCACAAACTGACAAGAGCTTGTCGTGGTTTAAGCTAGCGTTGGGAAGTAGAAACAAGTTCAACTAATGAAAACTAGCCTGAGTCAATTAAAATTAATACAGCTAAACTATCTTGATCACACTACTTGAGTTCAATAAGTGAAAATGAGCTGAAACTTTGGTCTAGGCTGAACTAGCCCACTGCGTTCAGTGGGAAAGTCATCTGAAGTCACTGTGGGCTTTTATTAGTAAACTATAGAGACAGTCTCTATGGATGTTGCTTTGATTACCATAAAAAAAAAATATTGATCAAAAACGCTCATAAGCTTAAACGCTGATAGACCGTAGAATTCAAACGGTCGGCACCAGGCAAGACATGTAAACTAGACTGCGTGTATGCATGCGCGCATGCGCGTGCAGCAGACTTTAAATGCTAATTGATATCGTTCCCGGTAAACGCTTCATGCCAGTTTGATGCTTAACGCGTTTTCTCTCTTTTTTTTTTCCTTGTAGATTCTAAGGCCGAAAGTCTTGCAATGAGAGCTCCATTATCTTTTGGGAAGAAAAAAATAAAAAGACAAGAAGGCAGCAGGATCGAAATCGATCGTTTTGTACTCTCTTGTCTCAATTTATACAGACCGACTACGGTTACGATCTTTTCAGTTATATCCGTGTGGTCAATACTTGTTGATTGGTGTTGTCGACCAAATTACAAGGCCCAGATCTAGATCCTGAACAAGGACAATCAAAGAAGGAGCAAAGGGATGATAAATAGAAAAAGACCAACATAGGAAAAGGAAAGCCATCAGAAGTTCAGAGGAGTGGTAGACTACAGAGAGGGTCACTCTACAGGGATCGAGAAGAATGAAAGGAGAGAAATGAGAGAAGGGAGAGGAAGGACAAGGAAAAGTAGAAGTAGAAGCAGAAGTTTAGGGGTTACCTTTTTTTTTTTTTTTTTTTTTTCTTGTGTGAGAATTATAGAAATTTGATATTTATGGACATGATGAGCACCATCAGCACAAAGATTGGGAAAGTCTTGGAAAGCTCAACAAGTTCAAAAGATCACAAAGGCCACAAAGACTTGAAAGAAGATCACAAGAGACCACAAAATGATGACGAGAGACTGAAAAATATCCATAAACGACCATGAAAGATCGCAAAAAAGTGTGGAGATCTGTAAATCGACGAAAAAAAATATGGAAAAGAGCAAGAGCAAAAGCCAATCCCATGGAACCGCAAACGCAGAGAATACAGAGAATTTCAGGTCAAACAAATCAAGAAAAATAATGGAAAGAGAGAGAGAGAGAGAGATAAAGAGAGAAAGAGCACTGCGTATAAATCACAAACATGCCTGATTGAAGAAAAGAACAAAAGAGATGCAAAGAACGTAAGCAACGCAGAGAACAAAAGGAACAAAAGAAACTCCATCAGTCAAACAGTCCTAGACACTTGGAGAATCAGACAGTTAAAGTTGTTTACAGAATGCAGGGCCGGCAGTGGCACGCAGCAGAATCAGCAGTAGAGACACAAAAAAAAAAAAAAAAAAAAATAACTTGCACACTTTCTAGAATTAGTTCTAAGAAACAACTTTTGGCTGCTTCACTTCTCGCTTCGCTTTGCTTTGCTTTGCAGAAGTAGCTGCTGCTGCTGCTGCTGCTGCAACAAACGGTCATGTCGCCTAGCAGCATCTATATAGATTTGTCGCGTCATATATATCTTGAACGAGCTTTTTTTTTATGGTATTTTTCTAAAATCAAGTGGGGAAAAAAAACGAAAAATAAAAATAAAAATAAAAATAAAAATAAAAATAAAAATACACCAAACAAAGCCTTCAGTTGACGGCAACTACGACTTAAAATCAATCAAGTAGCAGAATAGACGCTCGAGAAATGCAATAAGTTTTTATTTTCCTACTCTTTTCAACGACAAAGGTTTAACGCGTTCACACACACGCGCGCGCGTGGCTAGACTTTTTTTTTTTTTTTCTTACAGCGTACAAGATTATGAACATACGTACGTATGTGTGTGTGTGTGTGTGTTTATGTTCTCTGAATATAATACTGCGTCTATATAGATATCGAAAATAAAAGTAAAAGAAAAAGTTTTTATTTTAATCTTTTCAGAAAAAAACTTTACCTCTAAAACTCTTTCCATCTCTCCATCTCTCTCTGCCTCTTTATATATGTATCCCAAGTTATATTCCATCTACTAGCATCTAGCATCTAGCATCTAGCATCTAGCATCTGGCATTGAACATCTAGTATTTACCTCTGTCAAAGTCTATCAGCACCGTGTTCTCTGCAAAAATCAATCTTTTATTTCTTAATAGTATAACCAATTGAATACCCGTAGTCTACAACGTCATCAATGAAGCTCTATTTAATCTGTGCTCCTCTATCCAAGACCACACTCACACTCACGCATACCTTACTTCTACTCTGCCAAATGTATACATACATGCCTACGTCAGTACTGCACGCCGTTTGAACGCAAAGTGGCCAACATAACAGCGTGTAAAAGGGCATGGCATACCTAAATACATACACAAAGGCCCCTCTACTCAGTACTCGTGGAATCTAACTCATTGATACCCAAGAGATACCCGTTTAATGCTAGTACTCAAGTGATACCCAATTGATACTCGGTACAATGCACATACCCGGCATCAACACATATGCACGCACATAACATGTTGAGCGACATCAAAATCTAAAGCATATGACAGTTCGTGTATTATTTTATCTTGTATTATATATTTCATCATCTTGCAATTGTCCGTGGTCTTTTGCATTTGCATTCACATTCAGCTACTCGTTGACAGCCTCCGCTGTGCCCTTTTCCTCAAGCGGCGTTGGCGGGGTGTGTGGAGCAAGTTGCTGCTGCTGCTGCTGTTGTTGTTGTTGTTGTTGTTGTTGCTGCTGCTGCTGTTGCAGAGCATCAGGGTTGGGCGTCGCCGCTCCTCCACTAGTAGAACTAGCAGGAGACACTAAAGGCACCCTTGAATCAACTTGCTGCTGATACATATTATTGTAAGAAGCCATCTGTGGCAGGTACTGGGTAGACGCCGGCGCAGCCAGAGGCGCGTTTGCCATGCCAGGGCCCTGATACCGCTGCATATAGTTGTGAGACATGTCTTGTGGCTGCCCTGCAGATACGGGAGTCGAGATACGCGACGTAGGGCTGACATACGCAGCAGAGGGTGCATTGCCCATGGAATCGTACTCACTAAAGTAGTATGGCTTGGAGGTAATGGGGGTAGAGGAGGTGGTGGCTGGTGGTGTGGAGGAAGGGGTGGTGGAAACAATGCGGTCAACGCTGAAGCGGCCAGACAGAGACTGCTGAGACGGTGGCTGTTGGGGTGATAACTGCAGCTTCTTTTCTTCGTCTTTTGGACTTTTCCTGTCGTCAGTTTGTTTCTTAAACTCGGCCTTGCGTTTTTCCGCCGCATTGAGAACCTGCGCCGTACGCGCAAAGTTTGCTGGGTGGTACAGCAGAGCCTTCAAGTCAGTCACAAATAAAGGGTATAGCAAGTCAATGATCTTTTCGCGATTGGCAAAGTCCAACGCTCGGTCATAGGGAATCCACACACCCTTTAAGTGCATGGCGCCAGCCTTGACAACGTGGCGGTTCTTTTCTCCCTTGAGGATACCATCTCTGCGGCCACGGGTCATACCTGCGACATTGAGCAGCTTGGTGCCGTTAATCATGTTGTTGTCCTCTCTGCGGGCGACGCAGATACTGCGGGCCTCGACTTGGAAGCACAGGGTGCCTTCGTCTTCCCACAGAGTGGTAGTGATCTTGGGCTTGATATTGGGAGGGGGCTTCTGGCCGGTGGGATCCGTGATTGTAGGAATCATGGCGATTTGCTGTTGGTGGTGGTAGGCGTGCTGGTACTGTTGCTGGTACATTGCCTGTTGCTGCTGTTGCTGCTGGAGGTACTGGTATGGCTGGAGGTATGCTGTCTGGTAAGGCTGCTGAGCATACTGGTATGGGTAGGAGGTTGCGTATGCCATGTCTGGGGAGGCAAAGGTTGTTGCGGCGGCGGCGGCGTAGACTGGGTATTGGTGAGGTTGTGCTTGTGTCTGTGCTTGTGGAGGTTGAGCTTGTGGAGAGGCTGTCTGGGCTGTCATGGAAGCCGAAGGTAGAACTGGCTGAGGGAGCTGCTGGGGCTGGGCTCCCTGATCTGTCTGGGGCGCGACGTAGGAAGAAGCGGCCTGCTGCTGGGCAGGCGCGTAGTATGACTGGGCTGGGTATGCAGACATCATTGATAGTACATGAGCCGAAAGTTAAAATAAATAAGAAGCGGAGGAGATGCTGTAGGATGATGCGTTGATGCGTAGAAGTGCGTTTTTGAGGGAGAGGAGGAGACGAAGTAGAAGAAGAGGTGGAACTGGAAATAAAAGAGGGAAAAAGAAGAAGAATCAACGAATATTAAATATATTGCTAGATTTTTATTTTTTATTCAAATCCTTTTTTCTGGTATATTTCTGAAGTGAGTTTCCCTTTTTTTTCTTTTTTTTTCAGGAGACGTTTCGTTGCTTTTTATGGGGGTGTGTAAATTGCTTTGGGACTAGCCAGCGCCTATCAGTAGTGCCCCAACCCAGTCAGCTAGGCTCAATTGGGGCATGAGGAAAAAGCAATGTGGTTGTGAGCAAAAGGCCAAAAAGGCGCTGACAGCTGGATATTGACTGAATATATTGACTGGATATTAAGGACTGCAATTATATCGATGGTATCGAATATATCCATCATTGCAATCAAATTCTCAATCGCAAAACCAGATAGAGCACAGCTGAATGAAAAGAATCCAACACACGGTTACTTGAAAAACTATAGCTGGTCTGAAATCCAAAGCGCCAGAAATACCAGAAGCTGCAATAAAAAATTCAAATTCATGAAAAAAAAAAATCTAAACAAGAGAAGAAAAAGAGTTTGCGTGCCTACATTTGCCAACGCATCCAACGCAAGATCCAGCGTTCAACCTGCCGTAGGACATACTGTAGACGTAGAGCATCAGCATACTGATGTCGCTGCTTCCAGTGCTTTAGATTTAGATTTTTGGTGCGGTGCTTAATGTTGAGACACGCTACAGACTTCAGTACAGGGCTTGTTTGGTGCTTGGACCGTCGTCGCTGGACGTGTTGATTATATGGCAATTACTTTCTCTCTTTCTCTCTTTGCTCTATCTATGACCGTCTCTTCACGTCTGCTAAGTCCGAACCGTTTTCTTGTTTCTTTTTTTCAATTTTTTTTTTTTTCACTGGAATCAACAACCACTGGTCGCTATAGCAATTGGCTGATCTCTGTCGTGGCAAATCCCTCGCTTGCCTTATACGAAAGCGTTTCCTTTCTTGGGCTGGTAGGAGGTCGGCGAGAGAGGAAAAAAAAATAGACACACACAAAAAAAAGCAAGTACGAAGAAAAAGAAAAGAAACGTGCTGATTGGAACCATACAGCCAATCAACGTGAGTATGGGTCATTCATCATGTTGCCATTACCAGTACTGTACTTGTAGTACGCAAAAAGCTATGCCGGTTTTACCAGTAGCAGACTACGGCCATATCAGAAAAGGGCGTAAATGCAAACGGGGAAAAGATCCAATATCAATATCAATATCCATATCCATATCCATACCAATTCCAATATCGTCAGCATGCCCAATGTTCGAGCCAAATTAATCTGCCAGTGTCAATGTCGGCACAGTGTTTTAAGGGAAAAGGCCACCTGGATCCGATCTTGAGATTGATTCATATTAGTGAAAGCCGGCTGTAGCCTTAAGACGTCGGCGCTGCACATTGGGTACAGCTATTCCGCTGGAAAACAGTATCAGTAGAGCTCAGTCCAGGAAGAAAAGAAAAAAAAAAAAACTCGAGCTCTGTAAAAAATCACACAGAATGTACCACGGATTTAAAATTATTTCCACGAATTTACCAGGTGCAATCGTACACAACTTAGTCTCCATATTACCAGAAAATACGCAGATAATAAGCAAGAAATGAGCAGATAGTATGCAGGTAGTACGCAGATTGGCTAGACCCGACTAAAATAATCCATCATGATCACTTTTTTGAAGTTTGGATAATGGCTGAAATATTCTCCAATATTGCCCAAGCCCACACCAATATAAAATCATCAATATAGATTCATCAATATAAATTTGCCAATATAAACTCACCAATACAAACTCACCAATATAAAATTTCACCAATACAGCAGAATCTAGTCTAGCCTTATTTCAATATCTGTCCCGAATAGGTTACATGTCCGCGAAAAAAATGCATGCAGAGGCTAAAGCGAACCAAGTCTAAATTGGGTAAAGGCTCGATCGTTTTTGACTTGGTCATTTTTCACTAATTCATTTTTTTTCTTCTTTTCTTTTTGTTTTTTATATTGGCGCACTCGAAAGTCAAGCTTGAGCGTTTTTCCAGTTTATTTTATTTTTGTTTTTATTTTAGAAAGTTTCGAGTCAGTACAGGTCGATCAGTTGCAAATTTCACTGACTGATCAAGTGAAGGGCAGTATACTAGAATCAATGGCTGTCTGTCTTGCTTTTGATTCTGTTATTAACATGCCAATAGCAAAGCCTATAGCAAGGTCAATATGGCACAGCCAATATGGCACAGCAGCTGTAAAGAATAGCGAACTGGCCTCTTTGAAGCATTTATAATCTACCGGAAGCGACTGGAAATAGAGTCTGCTGGTGCTCGATGGAGAAAGATGGAGTAGTTGCTGTATAGTCTAAATTCCAGCGCCAAATGAAGACACGCAAGACACATGCTAAACACACAACAGTCTGTGAGCTCGCGCGTAGCAAGAAGCCTCAAGGTTCCAAACGTCCGGCTGTGAGGCCAAATCTGACCCAGCAGCCGTTTTCAAACTGGCTTTTATTAGAGTTGCATGGGAGGTGCACACAGAGACCAAATTCGCATTATCAGCTGCTGCTGGCTGTAGCATTCATGCCAAAACCCTCTTTCCAGTCCATTTGGCTCCCGAATTTTTGTCTGGAGCGACCTCTTGTCTTTATTTGACCTGAGACCCAGTCTAATCTCCAATAAGAGGCAGAAGTAGGCAAAAGCAGGCAAAAGTAGTCTCTATAGACTCTATAGGCTCTGCCTATAGCTCCTGTTTTATATGCAGACACGCTCTTGCGCGTTTCTGATTGGGTGGATGTGGGGCGCTGTCCGTGTGTCCACATTGGGACTCATTTTTGGGTTGCGCCAGCATGCGCATATTTTCTCTAAACCAGACCAGTTTCTTCTAATCGAGTCTGGACGCCAACGTCTAACTGAAAGAAAAAAGTCAAAAAAGTCAAAAAGAGGATTATTAATAGAGCCAGAAAAACCCGTATATTTTGTTCCTGATCAGGACTAATTTGGCACTTCGTTCTGCCCTCAGTTATGCTCTCAGTGCACTGGGTTGTGCGTTAATACTGCGTTAATTCTGCGTTAGACCTGATTTCTGCGCCAGTTTCTGCGCTAGTCGAGACTAAACTATATCAGGTTTAGATGTTGTATGTTAGCACTTGCATCACGTTGCAGCAAAGCGCATCACGCTGCATGTGCATTTGGTAACGGTCAAACCCCCTTTTTATTTTATTATTTCCATGATTTTCCCAGTCATCAGCCTCATTTAGAAATGTACATATCGGCGTATCTGGATCCCATGCCATAATGGTATTCTTTGGTAATTCAGTGTCCCATGGATGTCGCAACAACACACAGCTGCGGTGACTCTCACGTGGGAAATCGTTAAACACACACACACACACACACACACACACACACGGCAACGTCGACTCTGGACATTGTCCAATCACAGGCCCCACTTTTTGTACCGGCAGTCCATCATTTAGTGGCAGTACTGGTGCAAATGGCTGCTTTTATACGCATCAGAGACTCAGTGATTCAGGGATCCGGGGGTGTTGTGTTGTGCTTTGCTTTGCTTTGCCTTGCTGTACTGTGTGCTGTACTGTGTGCTGTGCTGCTGAGTTGCGTTGTGTTCATCATCCATGATCAGCTGAATTAAAAGGTTGCGTCTGGCTGCGTCTGGTTGAGCAGGAACAGGGGCTGCTGCAGCTTTGTGGCTGGACTGGACTGGACTAGTGCTAGAAGCAGAGTCCACCACGATAACGCAGGAACCGATAGTTGCATTCTGAAAGTTTAGAATCTAAAATTTAAAAAACTTGCGAAAACACGATTCTTGAGATTTTTCAGATTCTTGGAATTCTTGAAACATTTCGTGTCGATTTTTTCAAGCATTCTGCCCGTGTACGTAGATGTATATGAAATAGGTGATGTGGGATATCATCGCGTAAACCACATGAAGTTGAATCCAGGTATGGTCTGTATTAAAAAAATATCAAGGAAAAAAAAAAAAATTACTTGAGCCACCACAGTCCGAAATAAAACTAAAAAATGTAGAAAGTTTACTATATAGATCCATACTGATTGAAGTTGCCGCCGCTGCTGCTGCTACTGCTGCTGCTGCTGCTGTGAATGTCATTGTTCGGTGCAGGGCTGTAACTGTTTGCATCAACAAGGTCTTTACCAGCTTGGACCATGCCATGCATCAACACCACCCCACACTGCGTGTCATGTATGGATCTCTGGGCCCTGAAGTTGTCCTGCTTGTCCTGCTTGTCCTACTTGTCTAAGCTTTAAATTGATATGAAAATGATCACAATCGAAATGAAAGCGAGTCAAGCAAGATTAGCTGAACGGTATAGTTCTCTGGATCTAGCTATACATGAAAAACATACAGACAAATAATTGAAAATGTCAACGAGATGAGACTAGACCAGATATATCAGCTATACCAGCCAGACTAGCTAATCTCACACCGCCTGCTTAGAATTCGAAACGAAAGAAACAAAAAGCCATTGTTTTCTCAACGTCTTTGGGTCAGAGTTCTTAATCAATATCAATCAATACCATTCAATACCATTCAATCCATCAATACTGGACTTTCAAACGTTTGATCACCGTTTGATCACCGACTAATCAGCGCCTTGCCGGCATTTTGACTTGTAACGTCTCTAGACCGTTGGGCCTTGTTTTTTTACCTTCTCCTAGCCGTGGTACGGTAGGGCTGGAATATGGACATGTATCCTATTATCTATATGCGCATTGCGCATTTTGTTTACCCGCTGACGTCCACACAAGGACCAACCGTTCCAAGCACAACCCCCCCGAAAAGAGCAACACCAGTAGTCGAGTCTGGCGGGCCTGTGTGAATTGACGGATGATCAAATACAAAACACTTGCGGATGATAGGTACTGGTGCCCGTACCGGCCAACAGAATGGCCGCACTCCGGATACTCCCATGAAATAGATATCAACGTGGAGCAAGCCTTATGTAAAAATGAACGGCCCTTTTTTTTTTCAAGAGGGAAAACGTGCCGCGTCTTCGAGATATGAACGTGAAATTGCTCCAGCATAAGGCGGTAGTATAACCTCCGTACAATAAGCCTGTTAAATAAATCTAGAAAAATTATGGAGGCCAACGCTCATTTCTTGCACTTGCTTAGACCGAGGTACTGAAGCTTGTGAGTTTCATCTCAGCTCATGTAGGGCTATCTTCTTTTCGACACCGGCACGGCAAGTCTCTAGTTGATCCGATACAGATCATGCCAAACCACCGAGAGACAGAGATCATTCAATTATGCTTGGGCATAGAACGCGATGGAAGAGACGTCTGAACAAAGACGGTTGAGAAATCAAATCGTTCCATGTATAACCCTGTATAACCCTGTATAACCCTGTATAGCCTTGTGTAACCCACGCGTAGCCATGTATATAGCGCTATGGTAGACTCTATATCGTGACAGCAAGACGCAGAATACCTGCGATTCAAGACCCTTAAGCTGCAAGCTAGGGCATCAAATCAAAACAAAACAAAGCATAACAAATAATCCATCCAACAACACCAGCTTTCCCCAGCCCAGGCCCCTGAGCTAGACCGCCCTCGGGCTCCCCACCTCCACTAGAAGCAATCAATCGGAGCAATTAGAGGAGCATTGGTTAAGTCAATCTACACAATAAAAGCAAAGCGGTGTATTGGAGTGTTTATGAAAACATCTACATGAAAGCGTTCATCTAAAAGGCATCTGAAAGCAGTTAAGGCGGCCAAAGGAATTCAGACTAGACTAGACTGTAGCTAACTAGCTGCAACTGCTGTAAATGTTGCGATTGTTGCGGTATCAAATTCCATCAACCATGACCATGCGTATACTGGACTAGTCGACTAAATTCAAAATACCCCGAGATTTAGTAAAAATGGTTGGCAATATGCGATATTCCAAAGCTACATTCGAGGTATTTACATATAATCAATGAATGATCATGAAAGTTTCATGATAAATTCATAATATCAAAAATAAAATATCAAGCATCAACACTAAACTCATTGAAACCCGATTCTGGAAACACTGCTCTGCTATTTCTCAATAATAGGACAAAACTTAGCGCACACGTATCGCACACGTAGCGCACACGTAGCGTGGCCCTAGACTAGGGTTGACCCCGAGCAAACACGACCTACGTAAGGCCATATCATTGATCCAAGACCGACCGATGGTGTTGAGCTGCTGTGGTTGAGTTCACGTTTGTTTGCTAGGCAAACGATTGCGATAGTTGCTACTTACAGATGCTTTGTATTTCAAGCTCAAGCCTCAACATGTCGCTTGTGGACTCTTCGAGTTCGCCAAGTTCACGGAGCTGGTTTGGTTTAATCAGTTCAGCTGGTCTTTCTATCAAGCAATTTGATGTTGAAGCCTGAACCAGCAGAAGTTGACTGTAACTCACAGGCCTTTAACACAACAACCACCTCCTTCCGCTTTTGCTTTTCTATTTCAAATTCCATCGCAAGCTATGGATCCTCAATTGCAATTCTCAGTCACTACCGGCACCTCTGACTCGAGCACTACAAATTCCAGATACTCTCCCTACATTGGCTCTGTCCGCTCCCGACAACGACGACACATGCAATCGCGTAGCTCAAGCTCTAATCCTACAAGGGCCCAGCGCAGGGTCCGGCCTGGCCTTGTTCGAAATTCATCGTCCCTAGACCACAACCACAGTCAAAGTCACACACACAATCAGACTCAGGCTCAAACTCACGGATGGGGTAGGCACCACAGTGATGGTGGGGCCCAAGCTTCTCAACCGTCGACCAGCAACACCACCTCCTCCCGTTCTCTCGTTTCCCGCATAGCTCCGGAAGCAAACACAGGCGCACGCACTTTCTCCGAGCTAGGGTCTACAGCGCCCGCCGCGGCACTGTCCTTGATGCGCCCGCCATCAACCCTGGCCACCGTTTCGTTCTCGACAATTTCACAAAGAACCCGCCAAAGAGAACAAGAACCGCACATGATGGCCACAATGGAGGTTCAAACGTTTGCAGAAAATGTAACAGACACTTCGCTGGACCGGCTCGCGCAGAGCGCGCATAGACGGGCGGGCGATCGGGGTGGCGCGTCGGCTGAGGTGACGGTGAACATGGCGCTTGTGGATGAAAATGGAATCGAAAGGGTGGTGGAGATATCCGGGTACACACCCTTTTCCCTACCACCGCTACCACAGCCACAGCCACAGCCACGGCCTCAGCGCCGGCTTCGGCCTCTCCGACAGCTCCGACAGCGCGACCAACAGTATCAGCACAATTCAAGACAGCTGAGATCTCATGAAAATAATGGCAACGTTCTAGGTCGGACAATTTCAGCAAGGTAAGCTCTGTAGTTTTGCTATATTAGCACTGGCCATCTAGATATATTCAAACATATATGGCCAGGTTTCTTAAATTCACGTACAACGCTGACAGGAGTTGTTGTTTCTTTAGCCGAATCTCGTTGATTCGTAATTCTGCAACAAGAGCCAGACTCCTCATGCAATTGAGAAAGCTGGGCTCGCCAGACAGTGGCGACGAGATTGACAACGAGTGCTTTGGCTTTCTTGAATGAGGCCTATTGAGACTCAGCGTAAATGACTTTGAGAGGCCCAGCCAAGGCTTTTGACGGAAGTAGTATATTGAGCAGCAGTAGCAGTCGTGCTTTGTGATCCCAATTACAACCTTATACCTTGGTACATGATCACGCCAGTTTTTGCACACCCTCCACTACTTGTTCTAAGCTTCGTCTTTAGTGTCACCAGACAGACTTCAGCCTCTATAAATATGATGTGAATACGATTTGCCGATTCTAAACTTGTTTCTTCTCTTTTCTAGAATAATGAAAAAACTTTTAATCATCTTTTCAATTGCATTCCTGTTTTATTACACATTCATCATGGGCTCCACTAACACAATCTCTGAGGTAGCAGTCATCGGAAGCGGCCTAGCAGGCCTTACGACGGCAATTTCTCTGGCCAGCAGTGGCAAAATCAAAACAATCCACATTTTTGAGAAAGAGGCCGTTCTAGGTATGGCGTCAAACAGTAACAAGGCCTCGTCCGGAATTAATGGAGTCGGTACACAAGCACAGCGTCGACTTAATATACATGATACCGTAGAGTCATTTGTGTCTGACACGCTCAAGGCGGGCGGAAACATCAACGACCAAGCTCTCGTCAACGAGCTTGCACAATCTAGCGCAGAAGCTATAAAATGGCTTACGGAAGAAGGAAAGATTGATCTTTCCCAGGTAGCGAAGCTCGGAGGCCATTCGGAGCGTCGGACTCATCGCGTGGAGAATGGAGCGGTGGGATACAGTATAATAAAAGCTCTGACTGACAAGCTGCAGAAAGAATTCAAGGATGTCATACAAGTCCATCTCAGATGCAGGGTCACCAAGCTGCTATCAAATGACGACGGGTCCATTAGAGGCCTAGAGTACCTTGAGGGGGGTAGCACAGTTCCTTCTAAACTAGAACTTGGCAACGTTGTGCTTGCTACCGGCGGGTTTTCAGCCAACAAAGACCTCATTACTTCGGCAAACGTCAATGGAGCTAAAACCTGGGACCTGCCAACTTCAAACGGTGTTGGTACCACTGGCGACGGAATTAAACTTGCTGCAGACTTGGGCGTTGAGCTCATTGACATGGAGTACATTCAAATCCACCCCACAGGGTTTGTAGACCCGCAAGACCGCGATTCTCATCACAAAATCTTGGCAGGCGAGGTGCTACGTGGAATTGGGGGCCTTTTGGTCAATAGTGAGGGCCAGAGGTTTGCAAATGAGATGACGACGCGTGATATTTTGTCCAAGCATGTTATGGATGAACAACAACGACAACCACAGCATCAGCCAATCTATCTCATCATTCCAAGCAAAATAGCAGATGCAGAAATTCCGGCACACCTCAAATTCTATACATTCAAAAAGCTCTTGCAAAGAAAAGCCTTTTCTGAGTTGTTTCCCGTTGTCGACAAAAGCAAGTCCCCCCAAACAGCAGCTGCTAATTTTGCAAAAGAGCTTGATACAATCAACAGTCTTAAAGTTGAAGATATGAATGCTGCTGACCGGTTTGGGCGCACAGATTTCAATAACCAGCTGTACTACTCATCAGCCAGGCCTTCTTCATCATCCTCCGAATTCTTCTATGTAGGAGAAGTGACACCTGTAGTTCACTTTTGCATGGGCGGAATCCAAATAGACAGCTGGGGTCATGTTTTGAGAAAATCTAAAAAGCCTGCTGCTGCTGTGCCCGGCGGCAAATCAGATACCAAAACCAGTTCTTCTGTACTACAACAAAACCGGGTGCAAGTTCAAGGACTCTACGCTGCAGGAGAAGTTACAGGCGGTGTGCATGGCAAAAACAGATTAGGAGGGTCTTCGCTTTTGGAATGTGTAGTGTTTGGAAGAAGGATTGCGCAGGCTATCTTGTCTAGAGGAGCCAAGCTGTGAGATTTTTCTAGCTGAAATGTTACCACGAAAGAATAACAAAGCTTAGGAACGGTCTGTAGTATCATATTTTATCTTAGTATTTTTCTTTTTTTTTTTTTTGTTATCAAGTATTTGGAGTCTGGGGTAAAGTACTAACCTTGAGTACCCTACAGCTGGACATGTACCACCTACAATTGCAATACTTTATCAAGGCATTGGACTTGATATTACGAGAATCATAAAACATAAAATGCGAACAAAATAAATATGAACTAAATGTATTTTGACAAGAGAGAAAAAAAAAAAGTATGCCTCGAGCCGGATTTGAACCGACGATCTCGTCATTACTAGTGACGCGCCTTACCAACTTGGCCATCAAGGCAACTCTTATTACTGAAGGATGGGGGTAGCGGTATAGAAAAGAATCTATAAGCAAGATTTAGATTGTTATTTTGCAAAACGCCTCTCGATTTCTAAACGTTCAAAATGAAACATTTCTTTTCGCGGCTTTTTTGCACCTTTGGATAGGTTTTTTTTAACGCGGGCGCTTTTGACTGGACTTGTCTGGTTCGGAGGGGGAATTCTCAAGAGTGATTCGGGTTTTGACTTACGGTAAAACGACCAAAATCACAAAAATTTGCACCACCACCAGAATGGTCCAGGGCAACGACGAACACGACAGCGGAGGCAGTGCTGCCACACAAAATGAGGACGTGTTTTTGGATCCTTTGGACCCGGGGGATCCTTACGACACCAATATTGTGCATGCTCAACCCATAAGTGGCGCGACCGAGCAACCTCCAAACGATGGAAGAATACTGTTTCAAGGCCCC
>JAJMAH010000234.1:0-15119 GCA_030564925.1 Geotrichum aggregatum
ATAATCGACCTGTACCATACTCCCGTCGTACCTGAATCAAATCTCTTCTGCCAATCAACCAATAGTTTTTTCCTTTCAATGTTTCTTGCGTGGCTCCTTTTCTTCATAATAGGCATCCAGCTAGCTTGGGATTCTCTCAGTTCTTCCTCGTTTGACCATGGTGCTGCAACAGTAGGTAGCAGCCGCTCTTCATCAAGTACCTAATCCTTTTTTTTTTTACGGTTGGGGACACCTGCAATACCTATACGCCCTTGCTATAGTACCTAGATTAACTTTTTACATTATACGAGCGATATGGCGCAGAGGAAGCGCACGGGGCTCATAACCCCGGGGTCCTTGGATCGAAACCAAGTATCGCTATGTTTTTTTGTATTCTTCTTTACTTAGTTATATTAAGTCGGATATTTTATAGCGCTGAAGTTTGTATAGTAGTTATTGGTAAGCTTTATAAGTGATTCATGGTCGCTTATTATTTGATATTTCGTCGATATTTCGTCTCGTTCAAAATTCTGAGGTTTCGAGTTACCACCGTCCAATCTATACTCTAGTCCAATATGGTATACGTCAAGGTACCCGCGCAGTTCTCTTCAAAGCATGCTGATTGTTCAGATAGCCTGCTTGGCTCTTTGCGCAAAGTAGGCACACAATATTCGACTGCTAAACTCCTAACTGTTTTCTTCTTGTTGAATTGTGTGGCTAACAGTTATCGTATGGCTTGTAGACTGCTTGCTCTTGCGTCTGAATTCTAATCAATGAAGTGTTAAATATGAGGCTGAGATTTGAGCTGGTTTAACTTTGAATCTGATGGAGTCTTGGGCTGCTTTCTTGCTCGAAGCTCATGATCGTGATGACATCTATAAACTTAAGCTTGAGTTTGAGCTTTTCTCGAGCTCACCCGAAAGACGAGAAAATATTTTGACCATCTAAATAAGACTCGATAATTTAAGTTTACGAAGTTCTTTTAAAATTACAAGGTTTTACCAAGTTCACATCATTCAGGGCCAGAGTTTTGGGCCCTTAGCCAGGTAAGCGTTTCTACTTCGGAGTTTGAAGTTCGGCCCGAAAAAGATGTGAGCAAAAACTTATATGTTCTCTTGCTTTGCCGAACTAATAAAGCCTTCATCTCCTGTATCGTCGGCTTCACTTTGTAAACGTCTTTTGTAACGTTTCTTTGTGATAATCTGCTTAATTTCACGTCTCCTATCTTAGCTGGATTCATACCTGGATTCATACTCATGGTTAAGACACATTTTAAAGAAAAAGAAATATGCCAACATTTATTTGTTTCTATTCTATAGTAGTGCTTTCCCAGCAATTCGTCAATTCATAACCCAATTACTCGTTGGCTTGAGGTTTGTCGAGTTCTCGTAATGTTGTTCGTTATACATATATCGCAGTTGTCATCATCGTCATCGTCATCATTCAACACATCTTCATTTTGTCTTTGTTTTTGTGTTCATTCCGTAGTGTTCATTGATGCTATCAGCCTCAGTTTCACAGACCTTACTTACTGATGCGGCCATATACCAAGTTGCGCTGTCGCACAGCACCCCAGAAAGCACCATAGCTCCAAGTCAGCTTCTCCGCACCCTTCATATACCCATCATATCTGCTAAACTGCTCGCTCATCGACCCGTTCTGGTCATGGTGCTCCCGAATCACATCAAGAAAAGAGTCGCCGTAAGTGACTAGGCTGCGAACCAACCGCGCATAAGCAGGCGAGCTCCGCGACAGCTGGTAAGTGGGAAGAGACCAGTCGAGGTCTGAGCCCAAAAACAAACCGTACAGTGGTCTGGTCTGCTCGTTTATCTCTAGGTTAAAAGTGGCCGGTTGAGAGTAAAGATAATCTGCAAGCAGGTAGAGTGTGTGGGATACAGTGGCGGTACATAGGAACCAAGGGTTGCCTAGAGACGTTCCGACACCGTTGTAAACGTCTTCGGGGTATCTACCTACAGCAATGCCGATGCTGGTTGTGTTGAACCCGTAGCTTTCAAAAAGCTGGAGTCGGTCTAAATTGATGGGATACATGTAACGCATTTCGGCAATATAGCGGGCAAGACTGGCAATGACCTCGTCGCTGTATGGAGCATAAACCGTAGCATTATCACGCTCGCCAGTCCATGAAAACAAATCAAGGGCATGTATAGAACCAAGGAACAATGCCGAGTCAAGACCTGAGCGCGAGTTACTGCCCAGAGTCTCTACTAAATGACCTTTAGAAGAATCAAAGTAGCTGTTTGAAATAAATCTTCCCATACGATCTGCTTGATGGGCGTAAACATCAGCATCAGATTCAGCGCCCATGTTTTTCGCAAACTCCGCGCCCAGTTCCAACGCGCGACGCTGACACATGCTTGTAAAGAAATGGAGGCCTCTGACCTCTTCCCACAGGTCAAACCCTTCTAGCGCCCATTTTTGGCTGACATACTCCAAGTCTGGGCGCACGACATCCTCAAAGATGGTTTTGAAATGGTCAAAGGTTGCTGAGGCATTGAACCGGATTTGGGTGTTGATGAAGTTCATGATTGCGATTGAGCGCAACGCAGGCCCGTCGCGCTGGGGGCGGCCCCAGTTTTCATTAAATGGAGCACCGTCGACTTGGAACTTGGGTTCGCCGAGTCCTTCGAGGTCTTCGAAGTCACCTGAGGGGTTTGATACGCGCTGGATTTTCTTGGAAGACTCAATGTAGTCAGAAATGATAGCCTTGAGCGTCAAATTCTGAGCTTCTTGGTCTGAGTATGCAAGAACAAGTGAGTTGATGGTTATTCCGGCATCACGGATCCACTATAGATGAGGGTTAGTATCGGATTTTTTATTTTTCCTTTTATTTTCCTTTATTTGCAAACTCAATGGGAGCCCGATAAGAGTAAACTCAACTGGCTCCGTCAAAACAAGTCATATGCCAAATCTGAAGAGCAATCGAAACAAGAGGTTACTCGTTGCTTATTTCTCATTGTACACTTAACAATAATAACCAAGATAAAATAATTGGAGTCAGATCAACTTACTTGATAGAAATAGTCTGGGTACTGCTTCGACGGGCTAGCAACAACAGAACCGGCCATGACACCTTCGACAGAACCATATCCTCCAATATTTTGTATGATTCCTTCAAAAGCAATATCAGACTCGTTGTCTAGCCAAGATTCGTACTCTGCTTCTGGGATCAATGAGGCTAGCGTTGGGTCATGCGCAGTCGTCGCACGGAGCTTTACGGTGTCTAGAACTTGTTGAACGGAGCCATAGACTGTACCATAGAAGGATGAAATGCTTATGGGAAGCGCAGAGGAGAGTTGAAGTGAGAGCAGCAGGGCTGCGTTATGGAACTTCATTGTGATTAATGTTTTATAAGCTTAAGGGGTCGCTATTAATGAGTAAAAAGCAAGATACAATAAGGGGAAGACGAGAAAGAAGAAGATAGAAAAGAGTAGGCGAAGTTTTGTAGCTGGAGAAAAAATCAACAAGAATTGGAAGGGGGGAGGAAACACAAACATTCTTATATACTTGTAAAAGTCGACTATGTACATTTATATTTTGGGCGTGAGGATGAGCATGTGGCAATATTATAGCTTATTTTCCGTACAATGGACTCGGCCAAGTCCAGGCGATTCGAAGTAAAATAAAAAACTCAAAGGGTTCTCAAGTCCAAAGCGTGCAAAGCAGTTAAGACTTTTTCTGCAGAAAAGTCCTAAAAAGCAAGAAAATAAGAAATGAGAAATAAGAAATAAACAAAAAATAACTAAATAAGAAATAAACAAAAAAGAAGTTGTTTCATTTTCGTCGCACTGTATTTCGTTAGGATCCGGATTGAATCAGACGTCTTACCCCAGATTTTGCCATTTTTTTTTGGTTTATTGTTCGCGATTAATCGGTCTCGCATGTGTCACAAACTGTCAAGAATTTGGTGAACAGCTCAATAAAAAACAAAAGAAAGAAAAACTGAGCCGAGCTTTTCTCCTCCGTCATATTCTTTCATTCTCTTCACATGTTGCGACATCGTGGACATCGTGGGTGCTATAGATCAAGTGATGAATGAAAATTGTATACGGGTTTTCCGCTTGTTGCAAGCTTTTGCAAGCTTGTGCAACTTATAACATCTATAGCTCGACATTAAATGAACGACTTTTATGATTTATATGGCTTTAGCTGTGGCTCTTTTTGCCGGTTTCGTGACTCTTTTGGATCGGCCGGAATTCATTACAAGTTTTCTTGCAAGAATTCTATAAGAGTCTCATAGAAAAGCTATAGTTTTGGATTCCATCAATATCGTCATGATACATATGTAGCCTTTGGAAGGTCGAGGAAAAACAGACAAAACCGCCGAAAAAGGCAAAGACCAAATATCTAAATTCTTCAGTATCAAACACTAAAATACTTCACAGTTTGCGCTTTGGTGCGTGTGCTGCGGGCACATGGTGGTGCGAATACGGCAGGAAACACGATCTCTATGGTATAGATGTACAGAATTGTTAATTTCTTCACCAACGCTGGCCAAGCTATGAACCACCATTTGGCCGTTTAAGTTTATGGAATGAAAAAATGTGGGGACATAGCTTTGCTAATTATTCCAAGGGGAAGACTATAGAGGTGGCTGAATGTGCCCTGAATTTAGACCATTCGGCTCTTTTGTCTGTCTTGGCCTTAGTCGAGCAGAGTTCAGTTGGGGTCAGTTAGATCAAGTCACTGTAAGCTAAGGCTAGCCAGGCCTGGCCTGGCTCATATGGAAGCAAAGGCTGGCTCGATGATCGGTATTTTGGATTCTCATGAGGCCAACACCATAGGCCCCCTAGCTTTGATGACAAGTCTCACGAGTCTCGCACCGTCTCATGATATTTAACAGGCGACGGCATGTCGTTTGAGCGAGAGCCTGCCAGCTCGTTTGCAAATTTGCATCATTTGACCATGAAAAATCCAGTGTCCACGGATCTTGTGCCTAAAAGGTCCAAACCCGATTACGCGCGAAACATTCTCCTTGTGTTCAACCACGGCCATGCATGCATGTGCACGTGTACACACAGGACACACAGCCCTTTTGGGCCTGACAGATGGCATGTGACTCTGTAAGCGTGAGATGTTCCCTTTTTGGGTCGTCCGTGGTTACAAATTATTACGATTGGTATAGATCGTGTTCACAGCTCGCCATGGCCATGCTGTGGAGAGTGGGCACAATAGGTCTGATTGAACGTGTCTATAGTATGCCATTTTTATTGTTCTCTCGCATTATGGCCATACGCTGAAAGAAAGAATAAAAAACTGCTGAGAGTTGGAAACTGAATTGATCCGAATAGTCTACCGCGGTTTCAACTGACCGTGTTTAGGTCAAGTTTGCGATAGCAGCGACCTTGGTCTAATTCCGTGGTAGACTACACTGTAGTACACATAGTCCAACAGTGTGCTCACGCTCGGGATCTTGCCTGGATAAACAGTAGACTTGTAGGCGTTCCTTACATGCCACCTTATGCAACGTTCTCTTAGGCCACTGCACCATTCTCTCAGGCCACTGCACCATTCTCTCAGGCCACTGCAAGATTTTTATCACTGCAGATACTAATAGACTAAACCAACCTTTGAATGGGGATCAATGTGGCCACAGTGGTAGAGTCTTCTGAGGCAAGTCTGAGTAAACTTATTTTAGCACGGGCAGTAACGGCTTAGGCGTCCTTGGGATTAACATCTACTACAAGTACTCGGCATGGACTATAGCTAGACTAGAGCCGTTTAATCGCCCACAAAGATCCTGGAATGTAATAACGTGATGATAGAGGCAAGTATGGTATATCTGTGTTTTGAGCGCCATACTCGCACCGTTCTCTGAGGAAGACTCTTAGAAAAGACTATTAAGGCTACCGAGATCCTGGATCCCAGGAACCCATAGAGACGCGTAATAACATTGTGAACGCAATTGAGATAGCGCTTTAACGGCTTTCCATGCGTAAACATATCAGATTCGAGTCAACGTTAGAATCAAGTCAGCATCTACAAAGAAGTCGAATCAGTATTTAGGCCCAATGGTGCCAATGAAAGATTCACTGATAGCCACTTTCACAAAGAATTTCAACAATTGTAAGGCTGCCCCTCAATAGAACGCAAAGTCATACATCATTAGGTTTTCGACAGAATCCTGTTGGATCCTGCTGAAAAGGTGTGCATTGCCAAGACAGGTTCAGAAGAACACCTACCCAAAACAGCAAAAAGACGTGAGCTATACTTGATGTAACAGCTTCAAGTCTCATTGTATAGAAGCGTGGTACATTTCTTCATCATCAGTGTTGGCCAGTTGACCGTGGTGGTGTTTGATAATTAAATTTGTAAGAGCAGAAAAGGGTCAAGGGGAAGAAAAAAGGTTCAGTTGGAAATCCCAAGAAAAAATCTTGTTGCTAAGGTAAGGCAAGGACAACGAAACGTGGACGTCGCACAGAACTTGATATTTTACCAACCATTCATGGCCATGTCGAATGCTCCTCCGTCTTATCCCACGAGTGGCCAGAAAAGCATACCCTCGGGAACTTATCCTCCCGGGACTCAGCTCCAGGTTGGGTCGCACAGGGCGGTCATAAAAGCCTACCTTTCAGAGGGTGGCTTTGCACACGTTTACACTGTATACATGGACCCTCCCATGCCAAATGGTGATCCCATTGCCTGCCTCAAAAGAGTCTCCGTACACGACAAGCTACAGCTCAATCTCTTGCGAGCTGAGGTCGCCGCGATGGTATGTTTTTGGTGCTACACGCGTACCACCCCTGCTAACTATTCTTGCCAGCAACGCCTGGAAGGCAATCGAACCATTGTTCGTTATATAGACTCACATGCTGGCCGGCTAGCCAATGGCACAGGCTACGAGGTGTTTGTTCTCATGGAGTACTGTTCTGGCAACGGACTCATTGATTTCATGAATACGCGGCTAAGGGAACAGCTCACTGAACCCGAGATTCTGCAAATTGCTTGCGACATTGGTCTAGGGGTCGCCAACATGCACTACTTATCTCCGCCTCTACTCCATCGTGATCTCAAGATTGAGAACGTCTTGATATCCGGCGATGGCGTCTACAAACTTTGTGATTTTGGCTCTGCCTCAAATATATTGCTGCCCCCCAGAAACTCTGCAGAATTCCAGATTCTGAACAACGACATTCAAAGTCATACTACCGCGCAGTACCGAGCTCCTGAAATGGTTGACATTGCACGGGGGTTTCCAATTGACGAAAAATCGGACATATGGGCATTTGGTGTATTCATCTACAAGCTCTGCTACTATACCACTCCATTTGAGCGCGAAGGAAACATGGCCATTCTTAACGCCCGCTTCATCTTTCCTCCAAAACCTGCATATTCAGAGAGGCTGAAGCGCTTCATCAACGTCACCCTGAGCGAAGATCCGAGATTGCGTCCCAACATATTTCAGTGTCTCAAAGAACTCTACAGCATGCGAGGAATGGAGGTGCCCCTCAAAGACATATACTTGGCGCCTACTTCCACTACATGGATAGATGCTGCAGAACCACAGCTAGCTGCTCCAGTCTCGTTACCTGTTCAGGAACAGGACTCTTCCTCTGCCGATTCAACTCCTTTTCCGCAACGAACCCCAGAAGCACCCGCCTCTTCCACGAATCCCTATAGGCGCTCCCAAACACCAACTTCTGCTTCCTCTACTTCATTGCCTCGCAAGACCCCAGAGGTTGGGGCAGATCCCGTCAGTGAGTTGGACGAGGATGCAGAAGCCAAGTACCCTACGATTGAAGAACTCAGCCTGTCTTTGGGCCAGCAGTCCTTCAACTTCGCTCCTACAAATGCCTCAGCGTATTCTCAGCCCAATGTATACGCTACATCGTACTCCAATATCTCACAGGCTCTAACCGTACCCAGTGTGATCCCTCCGAGCACAACCCCACCTACCATTAATCCTGCATTTAACTCTTATACATCTACATCTGGAGTTAACAACGCGGCTGCGTCTTGGAACTCTTACCAGCAGCAAACACAACAGCCCAGCTTGGGTACTTCATACTCATCTCCGCCAAATGTGCCGTCCTCATATATTGACATGGCGTGGCAGAACCCTACGGCGCGCCCTGCTGTGCCTAACACTAACAACCCTATAGACAGCCGGTCACGTACTCCGTTGTATCCTCAAGTAAACCTATCTGCAATTTCAACTTCGTCATCATCGTCGTCATCTGGTGATGATGCGAACGTTATTGCAGACGGTGCGTATCCACCTCGCTCAATTAATCTCAACCGGTCATCATCAACAACATCCATTCGAAGACCTCCTTCTGTTTCTCAAGTCAGAAAATCCGAGGAGGTAAAACATTTCATCAACCAAGGGTCTCAAAACTATGATGATCGAATTCAGAGACCACGTCCTGTTTCACTATACGTACAGGCGTCAGAGTCGCTTTTAGATCTGAATGGCGACGGCGAGGCAGCCCCCAAGCGCAGTTATTTTAGAGGGGTTCCTGCCAATGAGCCTAATCTTATTGAACCTTTGGTGACAGATGAAAAAGACAATTTGAAAGCGCTGCTCACTGGGCTGTCTGAAAAAAGCAAAACAGTGATGCTCAACAATGGCGATTTGTCGAACGCAGATTACCTCAAAGCTCTTGCTCAAGATTCAACAGGCCGATCGCGTCATAGCCGAAGTCCTGGTTACACGCAAGCGACAATCAGCAGCAGCAGTAGCAGCAGTGAGGATGATTCCTACCTGAAAGTGCGTTCGGCTTCACGACAGGGAAAGCGTACCAGCATGTCACTGAAAAGCAAAATAAACGATGCATTCAAAATCTTTGAAGCTCCTGGCTCACGATCTGCAAGTGGTCAGATTGCTCGAGCTCCGCGAAGCTCCAACGATCATGGTAATAGCTACATTCAAAACAGGCGAATGTCGTATTCCACGGACAATCTGAATGGGTACTCCTCACAAGACCGAGAGGCCAACACCAGCAGCGGAACCAATAATCCGGAGTTGATAGTGCGACAGGCCTCGTTTATGGAGGCCGAGGATGCATCGCAGTATGAGCGGCCAAAACAAGACAAATACAAGTTGACCCCGACAAAGTCTGCCCTTTCGCTGGGACGACATAGTATGACCAGTCAGCGCAGTGGAAGCAACCCAGCCTATACTATTCAAAACCGGATCCAAGCGTTAATCAATGGCGAGGCGCCGCCCCCGCTACCTTCACGCACGAACAGTGAGTACAGCCAATATGCCGACGAGTTGTTAGGGGTGTCTTCTCAAGTGCCTGAGCAACGGAAACAATATGAAGATCCCCAACAGCAACAATTGCAAGCCGACGTAGGGCTGTACAGAGTAAAGACTGTTTCTACATCGGCGCCTTCTGCCGTCAAGAAGCCCGGTCTGCTTCGCAGTAATAGTGGTATGGCTATTGACTATTCTACCTTGAGCCGATCTCGGCATGGAGAGGCGGAAAAAGACAAGAACTTACCTGTCAAGCACTTGAAATCCACATCAAAGGCTAAACACGTTCGACAGCTTTCAGCAATTTCGTCGGAATCATCAGCGACTGACAGCAGTGCGGGGTATGACGGTAACGGTAATGGCAAACCGTTCTCTAGAATGCCAAGTGTCCAGCCCAAATACCAAGAGCCGACAAAGCTTCAAGCCAACTTGCAGGCCAAAAGTAGCGATATTGAGTCGCAAAGGATTTTTCAGCAAAATATTGATTCGAGTACTAGTGCTGCTGGTCACGGGTCAATTCTAGCAGATCAACCAATGGCCCTGGCGGCACCAGCAACGGCATCTGCATCTGTTACCACGACTGGCACGGCTGCGACTACATCTCCGGCCACTGTAACGACCACTGTTACGTCGGCGTCTCAAAACTTAATGGACGATCGATCTCCAGAGACGAATGGCAATGACAATTGGAAAGAGTTGTTCAATCGCAAATATCCCAGTTTAGCATAGCTTGCTATTGTGTGATGTGTATAATTGATTTCTTGATTTCTTGATTCCTTGCTATGTGTACTGTCAAAGGTCCATACATAATGACGATAGTAAATATTGTATGCAGTATACAGTGCACAAATCTACAAATTGACAGTTGAAAGCTAGAATCAAGCGAGTTCAAAAAGTATCCAAAGCTCACAAGGCTAACTATTCAACATGCCCACTAATGAAATTTGGAGATCAAGCTAGCAGTTTTCTGTCAGCAATATTGACGAGGATCGATTAGGTAGACAAGGGAAAAAAAAAAGGATCACAATCACAGTGCTACAATGGCCTGTATCGTTGGTATTTAAATTGTACTATATACACGCATATCATGCAGTACTTTAATTCCAACCAAAAAAATAATAAAGGAGGAAGCCCGAGAGAGCTCGAAAAATCGGTCACAACAATTTTTCTAACGCAAACGGAGAGAATATATCCCTATCCATAAGACTCAAAAGTAAAATGGAAAAACAGGAAGAAGCCAAAAGCATTTTCAGTAACAGCAGTAGTAATAGTAGAGGTAGTAGTCTATTTCGTGAAATGAGAAAATCAAAAGAAAAAAATAAAAAAGCTCTTATTTGTCGACGTTAAATACAGTTCTCAAATCTCAGGCAGCAAGCCCTGCTTGCCCGTTCTTGATAGAGTCCACGATATGGCCCACGAGCTGCTGCGTAATGTCGTCCGACGTCACGGACGACGAAGCAGCAGCAACGGCGGCCGCGCTGCTGTACATGTCGCCGCCAGAGTAGTAGTAGTAGGCTCTGCGGATTACAACTTCGGCATGCTTGGGCATGTAGACTGTGAGTGCGAAAATGAGGAGCGAAAGTAAAGTGCCAATTATGATGTCTATATTTATGAGTGAAGTGGTATGTTAGTAGAGTGAAAATTGACAGAGAAAGGGGGAAGTCAAGAAGTGAAGAAAAGCACGTGCGTTGTAAATGAATCAAGGTCAGAGAAAAGAAGGAGTTGCAGTCGACGAGAGAGAGTTAAAGTGGAATGCCGCGTGATAGGATTCTAGTTCAGACTGGACCGGATCTGAGAAGAAGGGTGTATGTATACGTACTAAGAATGATTGTTTCTGCGTTGGTCAACATGTAGATTGGAACAATTTCCAATGTGTAGACAAAATAAGCCTGCTTGACTTTACTAAGGAGGCCCATTGTGAGAGTGAGTTCAAAAGTATATGGGATTTAAGAAGGGGCGGTGAGGTGGGGGTGGAGAGTTGTAAGGCAGAAAGTGTAGATTTGTGGTGGTGGTTCGATAGGGGGATGATACAGTTTGGTGGAAGTGTTATCAATATATATCTCCCACAGTTGAGTGTAATGTAGTTTGGAAGAGGAATAAAACGAAACAAAATTCGGAGGTTTTTGAAATTTTCAAAAGACGAAAAGGCCAGAGTATTCGGAAGATCGAGTAGAGTTCTACGAGTTTTAATAGGATACTGGTATACTGCAAGAGGTGCAATACTAGGAGGTTTTTCAGGAATCCAAGACTGAAAAGGAATATTTTATTTTTTTCCCGAGATGGTTTTGTTGATTCGATACTTGATTATTCATGATTTTTTGTCATTTACCACAGCTTTACTTGAAGCTGTGCAATAGACCATGGTAGATTATGGCACCCTGTGGTAGCCCACGGTAGATCGTCCCAGGGTGATCGATGAAATTGAAAGGGTTAGGTCTTGCACATGAGTGAAGCTTCTAATTGGGCACTTAATTTTTTTTCATTTTTTTCCATTTTTTTCAACCACTTAGGCCGGAAATCCATCCCATCATCACCACCTTCGACGTCGTAAACTCCCCATTTACGACTACAGCTATCATCCGTCATGTCGTTCCTTTCAAAGCCATGCGCCCGCGTGGTTCTGTCATCCCTGTCAAGGCTCCAAGCGACTACCATCACCACCGCTAACAGATCATTCTCTTCATCCAGATTCTTGAAAAACAGCAACAACAACAATAATAACAAATCACCTCACACAACCACTGATCAAGTCCTCAACCTGCTCAAGAATATGCAGCCCGGTAGCAGCTCTGCCACTGGAGGCTCTACTCCCAAAACTACGCCCAACAACAACGCGGCTGCCGCAAAATCGTTCAAGTCTCCCTTGGACGGACTTCTTCTTGACACTGCGAACGCATCTTCTCCCTTTTCCAAAACAGGATATCGGCTTTCTACCAGCAACTTGCTCAACCCTACAGGTAGTAGGCAGCCTGGTGCTAGTCCTAGTATGCTAGGTGTCCGAGGTGACGATATCGTGTCCATGGTCGGCGGTATCCCAGCATCCCAAATTCCCCGCACGGGTCCCAAAGCGGGCCGCTCGGTGCTAGTCACGCAGTCCTTGGACTTGGGTCGCGCGCTGAGAACGCTCAACTCGATTAATGCGGTCAACAGGGTTCGTCACACGGCTATGGCCCAAACGAAATATGAAAAGCCCGGTAAACGGAGGCAGCGCATTGCCGGTGAGCGCAAAAAGAGAAAGTTCAATATGGGTGTCAAGAGATTGTTTGAGATGGTTGCAGACGCTAGACGTAAGGGATACTAAGAGCATCAAAAAAATCCAAAGCATTGAGAGACTTGGTATAGATGGAATCTTTTTTGTATATAATCTATTATTAGTGTAAATATTGTGACAATATACCATACTGCACAACTCACGGTATGAATAGATGATTCTGTTAGTGATCTAGTTGCATTTACTTCTGCTTGTTACCGACAATCCCTGTCTAAGCTTGTTCGTTATCTTATTTCCTCGTCTTCCTCATTCTCTTCGTCGTCATTATTATCCAGGTCGGACTCAACGTCTCTCATTTCTTCATCTTCGTCCTCAATTTCATCATCTTCTTCTTCCTCTTCGTTGTCGTCTTCATCCTCGTCATCCAACCCATGAGCCCGTCTTTCTTGTTTTTCCTTTTCTAGTCTCGCAGCCGTTATTTTCTCAATCTTGTCCAAGATTGTGGTTTTCTTGACCCAATTTTGAGTTGTAGCAGTAGTACTAGTAGTATGAGTGTTATGACTAGTAGTATCATCACGGTTCGTGGCGTTGTCAGTTCCAGACCTGCCCGAAGATCGTTGGTGATGTTCTTCATCTTTCGTTTGCTTTGCTTCGAATTCAATTGGTGCCAATTGAATTCTCGTCCGTGTAGTTCCTACGATTTCTCCATCTTCAAATCAAAATCAAAGTCAAAATCAAAATCAAAATGACGTGGAAATGTTAGCAAGAAATTCAGTAAGGCTCGTTCAAAGCAAAAAAACGTCGTACCAAAACTGCTATAAAGCTCTGTTCCAACCATATCTTGCCAGACTCCCTGATATAGCGCTTCTCCTAATCGAAACATAGGTCTATCACCGCCCAAATCCACCATTTGCATCTTGGATTGCGACGAGAGTTGTTTGCCTGGCTCCTGTGATTCAAATCCATAACTCAGTTGCGATAGGTCGAGTGGCACATAAACAGTCTACAATCAAAGGATGATGTATTAATAAAAAAGAAAAGCCAACCAATTGCATAAAAAAAAGAAGTGAATGAACCAACAAACATCAAATCTCACACTGTATATTTTCTAAAAGTGAATAATGAAAGCAGGAGGGGGGGCTTGTCTTGTCTATAGAAGTTGTTATAACTTTTGACTTACCACTTTCTCTTCTTCTTCAGCTTCAGCTTCAGCCTCAGCCTCAGCATGATCTTGGTCTTTACCTGTATTTTTTACAGGCTCTTTGGCTGTCTCCTGTTGCGCTTTACGCGCCGCAATGTCTTCTGTAGAGCCTGGTGCATAGGCATTATCTAAAAGTAGAAAGCGTTGTTGTTAGCAACGAACCGATACTACTACTACCCGCTGCAGTGTATAAATAAAACTCACCAAATCCCCAGTGCATTTCTTCACCCTTTGTCAAAAAGTGTGTTTCTCCAGAAGCTTGAACCACCCATTTTTTGGTCTTGCCTGTTGCTTGTTCATCCAAAACATAGGTGTCTAGTGAGCAAGTTCCAGTTCTAATCTCAAGCTCTGGATCGTTCAACAAAACGCGGCCTAGCGCGATCTTAGTTGCCGCGTGCGTAAAAATAATGATAGTTTCCACTTCCGGCGCATCTCTATCCAGCTGCGAAATCAATAGGTCGAGAAACTGTCTTGACCGGTTAATTAACCCTTCATAATTGTCTTTAACTTTTGTCTTAGAAATCAAGGGCTTGTAGTCTGCATCAATAGCTGGAAAGAATCCTTTCAAAACGTCGATGGAAGCAGCTGTTTTTGTTCATCATCGTTAGACTTCTGACAAAATCATGCGAACACACTAGCAACCAGGTACTACTCACGTTCAGGGGACTTCGCATAAAAGTCGCGAGCCAGCCATTCACTCGCTCCGTGATCAACAAGAATAGGTAAACCTAGCGCTTCTGAAGTCGGGGTCGCTGTTTGCAGGCAGCGGTAATAAGGCGAAGAATATATGCGTTGGGGAGTTGGCTTGATAGTCTTGATGTAGTTACCCAATTCTTTTGCCTGCTCCTCACCGTGCTCTGCCAACACAGGATCTGCATCAATACCAGTAGGAGAAGGAGGGACCGGCTTGTCCAGAATCCAGTTTGATCTAAAGCCGTGCTGAAAGTAAAGACCAAAAACAAAATGCAATGTGTTAGATGTGGCTGAAAAAGAAGCAGAAGTTTTGAAGCAAAGAACGATGAGGATGGAAACTGATAGAGGAATTTCGATTACAATAGTAACGTACTCTAGTAATGTAAATTGTTGAAACCATTGAACTCGTGTTGACACAAATGTAGGTGCTAGGGGTGGCAGAGTTAGAAAAGAAGTTTGGGATGAATGAAGCGAAAAAGTAAAATAAAGCCTTGTGTCGGTATAAATGGCTGCTTCTACTTCTGTTCTGGCTGTAACTTGTAAGAACCTACCACTGTTAAGAGACCCATTTGCGGATTGCTTACACAATGCCTTATCCTCACAACATGAAAACATAGATTGAATGAATAGATTGAAATCACGGCTATGAAAGATTATGTAGAAACAAAAATGGTAAAAGTAAAAGATAAACACAAAGTAAATAAGAGCTCCCCAGGTCTGTATCAAATGCAGTCAAGACGTCTTCTTTCTTCCTTCATGGATGGCTTGAGCCAAAATTCGTTTTACCGTAAGTCAAAACCCGAATCACTCTTGAGAAT
>JAJMAH010000235.1:0-14464 GCA_030564925.1 Geotrichum aggregatum
TAATATATATATATATATATATATACATGCATTTTCTGCGTGGTTCTCTAAGGCTCAACACCATTGCTCAGTTCAAGTGATGTTTAAAGCTAGCCCAGACTACCCAACTACATTGCACATAAAAGGATGATGATCAATTGAGCCTCGTTATCAGTATAGACTAGGTCTACTCGCTATCGCTGTCGCAATCGCGATTATTCACAATTTGTTCCTGACTTGATATTTGAAATACGAGGCCCCTCCATATGCGTGTACTAGACCGGACAGTGTACGGTGCGTGATGCGCAGTGCGTGATGCGCGTGTGCCTTACGACAAACTGTGCCAAGCTGCGCCGAACAGTAAAGTGATTCAAGTACTCTGCGTGCCTATGCCATGCTGTATATCTGTAGCCATTGAATGCAACTGCAATCGCAAGATTCTGCTGCAGAACGATAGATACACTAGGAGGCCGGTCTAGGCATCATCATCGCGCCCAGGTAAGACATTTTAGATTGAACTGTGGTGCATTCAGTAGACTTGCTACCCGTATCTGATAATGCCGGCAACATACCGTATATCGTACATGCTGCGTCTGCTGCGTCTGGCGCTTCTTGCTGTCGCTTCGTGGCGTTGCTTTTGACATGAATGCTAATGCGGAGGAGGGGTATTTACATGAATCGACACTCAATCATTCGGAATATTATGTATCAAATGGATCATGGTCTAATTCGAGGAACGTGCCTGAAAAAATCTCCTAAATAATTTTCAATTAAAAGGCCTGGAAAAGATAAAACAACCGACAAAAAAAATTCTGTAGCTACTCTAGTAAGTGACAAGAAAAGGATGGACCAATGCAATTGCGATAGAAGTTGACATTTATTATATTTTTTTTATAGAAGTCGCTGATATGAAATAAAATATGGCTTGATGGACTGCGATGAAATGGAATACAGAATATGAGGGTAGCCATGGATAGAAAACTGAAAGATAGCAACAGCTGAAATAGCTATCTATACATGTGTGTATATGTAAGGTAGCCAGCTATAAAGGGCTACGAATGGATATAAATGCAATGGAACGTTGGTGCAAGTCACAAAAAATAAGTATCAAGCATCAAGTCAAAAGCATCAAGTCAAAAAGTCAAAAAGTCAAAAAGTAACGAGCATGCATGTATACTAGTTTCTTGATATCAACATGGCCCCTATATGTGACCACTGGGATAGATGTAGACCACACACCTGATTTTCATTGCTAAGGTTCACGATCATGTATTAACACTAGACGTTGAAACGAACTTCTAATACTAGTAGTGCTAGTGTGCTGTGTGCGCCATGCATTTCATTTCATTTCATTTCTATTCGATTCGATTCTATTTCATTTCATTTCACGGTACTGCGGTAGGGTGCAGACACTGCAGAAATAGAGTAATAAAGTAATAGAGAAACATAAGAACAACTCGACATTTATAGCTGCTAGTTTATTCTGTGAGCACTACTAGTACTAGCATGTGTGTGGAAGTTTGGAATACGCCAGTGGATCACAGTCTTTCAGCAAGCATGCAATTGCACCAGCTATACCGGTAGTCTATCCGCAAAGACTTGGGGCAGATTCAAGGCAGATTTGAGGCACACATCTTCTGCTGTGTCTGCGCAAAAAAGCAGACTACTTCTACTACTACTACTACTACTGATTAGACCAGCATATACCATACACGTATAGTTGGCTACCTATGCTGTTGGTTAAATGACTTTTATTTGTACATAACGAAGAATCATGAAAAAAAAAAAAAGTGGTCAATGCTGCCCACAAACGTTAGCAGATGGACTAGACGTCCTACATTAGTGCCAGGTATAGAGATATACCAGTAGCCGTGAATTGGTGCTTATGCCTACTTAAGGAGCGTTTTCAGGTTTTGTTCTGCTGCTTCCTACTGATGCTGCTGCTGCTGCCGTAGTTACTAACTTTTATTCTTTTCAATAGCCAAGTAGCTTTCCTACTAGTACCAGGCTCTAGAGGTCTAAACTGACACGGCAACAAGCAAACTTGTATCAAGCCTGTGTGTGTGGAAAAGCTCGGTACCTTTTGAGGTTGTGAGGCCAACTAGTTGGAAAATGTTGAATTTTGTGGCCCTGGTTTTCTCATCGTTTGATAGCACCGTTTTGATCGCATTGTTCAATTCAATTGCATTGCTTGATCAAAAATGAAATCGATGCTGAAGAAAGAGATCAATCGTGAGGAGTTCTGAGGAGCCCATATGAAATTCCTGAGCCTTAACTCACAATCACTTCACACACATTTTACCATGACTTTCGTTTCCATATCCGGACTTCAAGGAAACCTTCCCCCCTAGCTATAGCTATAGCTACAGCTACAGCTACAGCTACAGCCATATCTCAGATAATCGCTCACACACTCCCTCACTCACTCATCCACCATTCCCTTAAAAAAGCTAGCTTTGCTTGTGTGTCATTTTATTATTATTATTATTATTATTATTATTATTATTGATATTTTTGTTCTTTTTATTTTACGTATTTTTTAATTTCCCTACATCGCAAATATAATCACTCGCAAGCTCTCCAGTCAATCCCTCTAAACCCAAAAGGCCTCTCTAGGAGAAAGTGGCCTGACTCGACCAACTTATAACGCTACGATTGAACCTAGGGCTGGTCAACTTAGTGTTGTCCATCATCATCATTATCAAATAGCGACATGTCAAGTCAATCCTTGACTTCCCCCCGTTGTCTCTTTATTTTTCCTGCGCTATCTTTATCTGTCAAAAAGGCAACTGATGTGAAATTCTTTTAATACACACGCGGTATATTACATGTGCCTCACTACTTGCTACTAGCTACTTGCTACTCACTACTCATTGCTCGCTAACATCAATAGCATCCATATCAGCTCTCTTTTCATCTTGTGCGCAATCCAGATTGATCATGAATATTACAAGTATAGTTTAGTTGTATTGGTTCTTATGCTTTCCAGCAAAACCCTTGAAAGACGATAAATTCACGTTGAGCCTTCGCCCCCTGAGTATTGCTATGGTTTGAAGCTTGAACAGAAGTGTGTTATACTGTTAATCACCTCTGTACCCAAATTTCAACATGTCAACATATCAACAACATACGTTTCTCATCTTTCTCCCTTAAAAGTCATTTTCACTCAATAAATCACAAAAGCCGGTGTACTGTATACATCACACATTGCAATCAAAGTACACCGTATTGCAAAAGCTCATCACGATATCTGACTGTAAAACCCTATGCCAACGTTTAATCAACCAACAATTTATGACAAGACCTCAACTTCACCACTGCTCATCTTACGAATACGAGGAACAAAATCAAATACAGCCTTCAGTGCTATAGCTACAACTTAATGAGCGACATCAAAACTTTTATCATTAAGACTTGGATTTATACAGGTAGACAGGTTTAATCAGAGCCAGAAGCACGAGCTTCAAACTGTTAGCAAAAAGTCAAGACAAACAAAAGAAAAACAAGCCGACTAAGAAAACTTACTGTAAGTGTACTGCTTGCTGTGTCCAATAACAGGCTTAATGATTCCCTTGGCCTCAAGATCTCTCAGGGCAACGCGGGCAAGCGATCCTCCAATCTTTAGTCGGTCGACCAAGACAGAAACAGAGACCAGCTTGTAAGTAGCAGCCTCCTTGAAGATACGGTCGTAGACGGGTTGCTCAAGGGTGACGTGGTGCTGGGCCTTGTCCTTAACCTTTCCCTTGGACCACTTCTTCTTGCTCTTCTTACCACCGGCGGCGGCGGCAGCAGCCTTGGCAGCCTTGGATTGCTGGATCTTTGGTGGCATCTGTTTACTGTGTTAGAACTGCTTGCCGGTATACTCGTGTGCTCGTGTGCTCGTGTGCTTGTTAAAGCTGAATGTACGTACGTTGTTGTTGTCGGCTTAGTGTCGAAAATCCCTAAGGTGTAAAAGCAAAGCAGCGAAATTCGAGTAAAAAAAAAAACCCAATATAATTCAGAAGGGTGCCCATACCTAGGGCTCTGCAGTATGACAGGAATTAGCACAGTATATTGGAGTCTGGAAATTGAATATTTAGGCATGGTATTTTGTGACTTGCTTTATACGCTAAGTTATCTGCTACGTGATTTAATCTAAGCTAGGGCTTAACCCTATGGATAGACTGTTGGATGAATATATAATGGCACGTAACGATGAACGCAATAATGAACGCAGCATTGAACTCAATGAGTGTTTCAAAGTAAAGCAGCTGCATGACCCCGTGGCCTGTTTCTCAGTAGTTTCTGTATTGTTAAGTCATTGAACCCGATGGTGGCGTCCATGGCACTCAGGGAGAAAGGGTCAAGAAATGAAAACTGAACGATAACAAGGTCGAAATTTAGGGTTGTTTTCTAGCTGTGAATAATGATTCTATACATGTGTGCATGATTCCATGATTCCAAAATTCCGTGGTCTACCTACCAGTGGTATGCATGCACCGGTAGTTGAAATGCTCGAGCGCATGTCCAAAGTTCTCAAATTCAACTTCAAAACTGCTGGCAACGCACAGCTAAAACCTGAGATAACCCTCGGTCTACGGGAGCTTTTGGAACGCCAGTAAACGTCAATGAATCTACAAACGTTAACCCTCGGATAAACGTCAAAGAGTCGATTTACTTTTGGTAGCCCATAGTTGTTCCGATCTATTCTTGCAATTTCAACGCTAACTTTGATTGTGTTTGTTTCGTGAGCTTTGTCTAGGCTGTCATCGTAGAGCCTAATAAGACTGTTGCGGACTTACCGGTAGCTTGAGCTTACAGTCCCTGCCGACGATACAGTTACCGTCGCCAAATACCGGTAGTCACCGAAAAATGAAAAAAGAGCGATATCGCTTGTACTTTACTATAAACGCAGTTCTTACTGAGCCAAAACAGTGCTCAAACAGTCATATCTAGTTACCCTTCTGCTCCTGTTTCGCTTTGCACTTTGCAGGTGCAGTCTTTTTCAATGAGTCAACGACATTAATTTTTTTCGTTTTTTGTGCTTTTTGTGTTTTCTGGGGTAGCGCACGTTGATGCTAGTTTGGCATCGCTACCTTGGTCTCCTTGAGCTCTACCCTGGTGTCTACCTTAGGCTCTACCTTGGTCTCTACCTTGGTCTCTTCGTCTGTATTTTTATTCATGTCCTACACTACCGCAGACTTTGCTACCGCATCACCACTTGAAGCCGACTATATCAGCAAGCTCTTGGGCATGGTCTTAGGCAGTGGTATGCACAGTAATCACAGCCTGAAAACTTTTCACGCTCTGAATCACATTCATTGTTAGCACATTTTTATTTTTATTTTTATTTCACATACCGCGCTAAAGTTATAGCTAGCTAATTATAATTACTCATTTCCGTCCTCCCTAAATACGTGAAATAAATTTTTTTAAACCTTTTTTTTTATTTAAAGCTTCCTTTCTCTTCTTCTGACTCCTCTCCTCCAACATCCTTCATACTTTTGCTCTCCTTCTCTATCTCCAAGATGCTACGTTGCGCCACGAAATCATGCCTGCCTCAGCGGGCCTCTTTCGCCGCCTCGGCTGCCAGAGCTGCCAGAACGGCCACACCTGCTCGACCAGCTCTTTCAGCCCTCGCTCACTCTAGTCGCTACATTTCAAGCTCAGCCGACCGAAAAACTCCTACCGCAGCGGCCACCGCAACGGCCACCCGACCTGCACCCGCTCCCTCCTTCAACCTTGATTCCACAGCCACAAAAAATGAAATCTCACCTCTCCGAAATTCACCATCCACCGCCATGGACGACTCATTCATCGGTCTCACCGGTGGCCAGATTTTTCACGAAATGATGATCAAGCACAAAGTAGACACCATCTTTGGTTACTCAGGTGGTGCTATTCTCCCCGTTTTTGACGGCATCTACAACTCCCCCCATTTCACGTTCATCATGCCTCGCCACGAGCAAGGTGCAGGTCATATGGCTGAGGGTTATGCCCGAGCAACTGGCAAACCTGGTGTTGTAGTTGTCACCTCCGGCCCGGGTGCCACTAACGTCATCACTCCCATGCAGGACGCTCTTTCTGATGGTACTCCAATGGTTGTCTTCACCGGCCAGGTTGCCACTGGCTCTATCGGAACCGATGCTTTCCAAGAAGCCGACGTAGTCGGAATCTCAAGAAGTTGTACCAAGTGGAACGTCATGGTGAAAAATATTGCCGAGCTGCCTCGAAGAATCAACGAGGCATTTGAAATTGCTACCTCTGGCCGACCAGGACCCGTTCTCGTCGACTTGCCCAAGGACGTTACCTCCGCTATTCTGCGAGAGTCTATCCCCACAACCATGACCATCCCCTCGCGGTCTCTGGAAACCCTCGCTGCTACTGCTGTGGACGAGTTCCAAAATGAGTCCATCCAGCGTGCGGCTGACCTTATCAACAAGGCCAAGAAGCCCATCATCTACGCCGGTAACGGTGTTCTTTCTTCGCATGAGGGACCCACCTTTCTGCGTGAGCTGGCCAACAAGGCCAGCATTCCTGTCACCACAACTCTGCATGCCCTGGGTGCCTTTGACCAAAACGACCCCAAGTCTCTGAATATGCTTGGTATGCATGGTACTGGATACGCCAACACGGCCATGCAACAGGCTGACTTGATTATTGCATTGGGAGCCCGATTCGATGAGCGTGTCACTGGAAACATCAACAAGTTCGCGCCTGCCGCCCGCCTGGCTGCTTTGGAGGGCCGTGGTGGTATCGTGCATTTCGAGATTCTGCCCAAAAACATCAACAAGGTTGTCGAGGCTACTGAGGCTGTTGAGGGTGATGTTGCCCAGAACCTTGGCAAGCTGCTGCCTCTCGTTGACGAGGTCAAGGAGCGTCCCGAATGGCTAGGCGCCGTCAAGTCATGGAAGGAGAAGTTCCCCATGGACTTTGAACGTGACATTCCCAATTCTGGCGAGCCTGTCAAGCCGCAAACTGTAATTACCACTCTATCCAAGTTGACTGAGAACATTAAAGAAAAGGTCATTTTGACTACCGGTGTGGGCCAGCACCAGATGTGGACAGCTCAGTTTTACAACTTTAGACACCCCCGAACCATGATTACCTCTGGTGGTCTTGGAACCATGGGATACGGTCTGCCTGCTGCCATTGGTGCCAAGGTTGGTATGCCCGAGGCTATTGTTATCGACATTGACGGAGATGCTTCGTTCAACATGACTCTTGCTGAGCTTTCATGCGCTGTTCAGTACGGCATTAACGTCAAGGTCATTATTCTGAACAACGAGGAACAAGGTATGGTGACGCAATGGCAGGCTCTCTTTTACGATGACCGATACGCACACACGCATCAAAAGAACCCTGACTTCATGAAGCTAGCCGATGCCATGGGTTTGAAGGGAATTCAAATCAAGAACCTTGAAGAGCTCGAGGGCGGATTACAGGAGATGCTGGACTACAACGAAGGTCCTGTTCTTGTAGAAGTTGTCGTTGACCAAAAGGTACCTGTGCTGCCAATGATTGCGGCCGGAAAGGCTCTTGACGAGTTTTTGGTGTACAACAAGGAAGTTGAGCTGGAGCGAAAAAAGCTGCGACGCGAGAGGCTTGCACGAAAGGCAGCTGAAGCTGATGCTGAGAAAAGCTCAAAGTAGTTTGTTTCCTTTTTCTTTTTCTCTCTTTTGCAAAGAGTAGGGCTTTTTATTGTATGAGAGCCACACGAGTTATATCAAAAGCATGTATAATTTTTAACAGTGATTTATTTGACGTCTTTTTTTCTTTTGAATTTTTTGTTTTTTTTCAGGGGACATTCAACGGGTTTTGAGTAGCCATGCTTTCGTTACTGTATATATGCGGTAGAAAGTTGGAAAGAGGGAAGGATGAAAAGTTGCAAAAGTTTGAAGGTTGGAAGAATCATCGAAGCTTTGTTTTATTTTCCGGTCCCATCTTGCGCGGCCTCCGAAGTCAAAGCATTTAAGGAATAGCATGGCAAACAGTTTGTGTTGAACGGAGAAATAAAGGACATTAGACTTCTACTAATGATTTGAATGAGATCTGAATGATCTGAATAGAACGCAATGCATGGCTCGGGAGACGGAGATGCACTTGGACCTGAGCCCTCGAGCATGAATCCCTGGACGTGAATCAACAAACAAAATTGGTATTGATACAAAAAACAGTACAAAAATATAAGGAAAAAGAACATCTTCTTGAACGGCGGAACCGCCCAGAGCATGCACAGAACTCGGAATCTTTTGAAATAGTGCCTCAGAGTAGTCTACTACTAGTGGCCATGGCCGCAGGCGGCCGTAATTAGGCATGTAGAGCCGGTTACCTTTCTATTGCTCAAAGAAGCCTATAATGAATGATTTGAAGGCAACATTTCCATGCTTTGCAATACCACCATACTAAGCCCTAATTTAGCGAGTGCATTGCCCGGGTACAATGCCATGATAAGAGATGCGTGCTATGTTGTTTACTAGTAGAGGCAGTAAACGAAACGGCTACGGAATTAAACTTGAAAGCAAAAATGGAGTTGATCGATATCGATATAGATCACGATAGCCGCAAGTTATTACTGGTGTAGTAGCCGAGACAGCTTGGAGCACACGTTTGGGCGAAACCGCCAGGATTAGGTCAAACAGGGAAACGATTTGTGCAATCAAACGACCCTCCCAACCGGAGCAGTGCTTCATTAGCCTCGCTGGCCACAGGCAAACTTGGGTCAAAACAACAACGGGAGCCCAAAAGTTGGCGATACCGCCAGGACTAGGGCTCGAGTCCGCAGCTTCGCCGGTTGACGCCATCCCCAACGCACTAAAGATCAAACGAACCAACGAACAGCTCTCGGCCCCCCACGAAAATAAATGAATCACGGTATCAATATTTCACTATCCGACAGCCTCCGCTCCTCCCTCGAAATTTCATGATGGGTTTCTCTGTAGGCGTGGTAGGCAAGGCAGGCAAGGCAGGCAAGGCAGGCGAGATCACGGTGACGGGGGCAGGCTGGCACGTACAACAGTGGTAGGTTGGACTGCTCTACCACCGAAGCAGCCAAGGAGCCAGGTAGCCACAAGCAAGTAGCTCGGGCTTTTGCCAGTTTCATTCCGAAAGAAACGTTTTAAGAAAAGCACGGCTAATAGCTTTTACCGCGCCCTCGGCGCTTACAAAAAATAAAACCGGTCTATCAAGGCAATAGTCACCATAGTACTCTATAGCCATGCTTCGTTCCCCGCCAAAATCTCTACTATAAGATAAAACATAAATAAACCAAAACCTCCGCCCGTTCTTTCAAAATTCACTCCCTCTCATCCGCAAAAATGTACTCACTTAAAGCTGCCTCTCGCATTGCTTCTCGCACAGCAGGCCGCACAGCAGGCCGCTCGAGCCAGCTTGTCACCTTCAGATGCGTCTCCTACGCTACTAGCCACGCCAAAATCGAGTCTCCTGGAACCTCCAAAGGATACGTCAACAACGAGTTTGTAGAAAGCGCTGCAACCACTTGGATTGACGTCCACGACCCCGCCACTAACTACCTCGTCACAAAGGTCCCCCAATCGACGCCCGAAGAGCTCACTGCAGCTGTCGATGCCGCCCAGGCAGCATTCAAGACCTTCAAAAACACCTCCATTCTGTCGCGCCAGCAAATTGCATTCAACTTTGTTCGCCTCATCAGAGAGAACTGGGAGCGTCTGGCCCATGTTATCACCCTCGAGCAGGGCAAGACCCTCCCTGACGCTAGAGGTGACGTTCTTCGCGGCCTGCAAGTCGCAGAGTCCGCATGTGCAATCACTTCTCAACTCACCGGCGAATTCCTCGAGGTTTCAAAGGACATGGAGACCAGAATGTACAGAGAGCCTCTCGGTGTAGTGGCCGCCATTGCCCCTTTCAACTTCCCCGCCATGATTCCCCTATGGTCCATCCCCTTGACCATTGTCACAGGTAACACCCTCATCCTGAAGCCGTCGGAGCGTGACCCCGGTGCCGCCATTATCCTGGCCGAGCTCGCCAAGGAAGCAGGTGCTCCTCCCGGTGTGATCAACATTGTCCACGGTCAAGCACCTACCGTCGACTTTATTCTCGACGAACCCCGCATCAAGGCTATTTCTTTTGTTGGAAGCGACAAGGCAGGTGAATACATTCACCGCCGTGGAACTGCTAACGGCAAGCGTGTACAAGCCAACTTGGGAGCCAAGAACCACGCAGTTCTGCTTCCTGACGCCAACAGAAACTTTGCGCTCAACTCAATTGTGGGCGCGGCGTTTGGCGCTGCCGGCCAACGATGCATGGCTCTTTCGGCTCTCGTGACTGTCGGTGAGTCCAAGACATGGGTCGCTGACATTGCTGAGCGTGCAAAGGAACTGAAAATTGGCGGTGGTTTTGTAGAAGGAACTGACGTCGGTCCTGTCATTTCTCCCCAGAGCAAGAAGCGCATTGTTGACTTGATTGATGATGCCGAGGCCAACGGAGCCACTATTCTGCTAGATGGCCGCAACTACGTGAACAAGGACTTTCCCAACGGTAACTTTGTCGGTCCTACCATCATTACCGGCGTCAAGCCTGGCATGCGCGCCTATGACGAAGAGATCTTCGGCCCTGTGCTTGTTGTAGTCGAGACTGAATCGCTCGACGAGGCTATTGCACTAATCAACGCTAACCGATACGGTAACGGCAGTGCCATTTTCACACAGTCAGGCTCCACCGGATACAAATTCCAGAAGGAGATCGAGACTGGCCAAGTCGGCATTAATGTGCCCATTCCTGTACCTTTGCCCATGTTTTCCTTCACTGGTAACAAGGGCAGTTTCTTGGGTGACCTGAACTTTTACGGAAAGGCCGGTCTGATGTTCTTGACTCAGTACAAGACTGTTACGAGTCACTGGAGGTCTGAAGATGCTGTTGCTACCAAGGCTTCTGTGGACATGCCTACCCAAAACTAAACAGTTGCAGTGAACTGAACATGTCGGAACTGTGATTTAAATAAGGAAGGACGGATAAGACGAAAAATATGTTAAAAACATGTAGTAGCTAGTTGTGAATATATCTATCCATTTACTAGTCAAATTAGGAAATGAGAGATGTGAAGCACTTCAAGTCGGGCAAGGACAAGAGAAACAATCACAGATGAGTTTTGAAGCCTATTTGTGACCGTTCTTGTTTTGGTGTTAAGCTCCCAGGGTCCACCTACTGGTAACCAGTTTTTTTTTTTTGTAGCCGTGCAGAGTCTAATTGCTTTCATGGTACTTTTCATAAAGAAATATTTTATATAGAAACGGGCCAGATGTTTTTTTCATAAAAGGAAAAAAAGAGGAGGAAAAAAACATGTTGAGATGCTGTCTTATGGGTTTTAGCGTCATTTCGACCTGAACTGAAGACTGCTTCTTAGGATGATGAGAAAGGGCGTTCTGCTTGAATACTTATATCAAATGCTGAAGAGTTTCTTTCCAAGTCTAGTTGCGACTGATACACTATCCTTTCCCGCTAGAAAATGTCAGTTTATTTGGTTCCAGAACTTTGGTCTCTGTTAATTGAGGTGCATGGTGACTTCTATAGGATTACCCTTTGACGTCGTCTCGAACAATTCAAGGACATCTACATGCTTGTAGATTTCGTAAACACATCATTCAAAGATACTGATATCGCTGTCTTTCTTGTAAAGTAAGTTTTTCTGAAAGAGAAGAAACATTAAAATACAGCATCTAGCACCTTTCTTTTCTATTTCAACCCAGCAGCCCTATTTACTTGCGGCCAGTTTGGTCTAAAAGCATTGGTCAAAGCTCGAATAAGCTATGTGGGGGCAAACCCAAGTAATTAGTTGCCACGGCTGACAGCGCTAGTCTTCTAGTATTGTTAAAAGAATTAATGAACCATTCTGTCTATTTGTGAATAAGCCAATGAAAAGAGGAACAAAAAAAAAAGGGAAGAAGAGCTTGTTGTATAAAAAGCGTCGATAGGCAGAGAAAATGAGACGTATCAAGCCCGAGGCATCTTTGATGAACTATACATACAGTCAATTTGGAATCCTGTTTGTGACCGTTCCTATATTGGTGCGGGGTTTCCAAAGTCCAAGTTTTTTTCTCATTTTTTTGTAGGACACACTAGTTCTCATAGTTCTAGAGTCCTAGTTTTATTTTTGTTAGTATACTTGGGCCCCAAAATTCTATCAACATGCTATACGTAAATCTCTGGTCTGCTATTTTGAAGCAAGCTTTCAATTTTAGATCTCTTCTATCTCAGAAAAAAAAAAGAACCCTGAGATCGGAAAAGGCAGACCACAAAAGCTTGACGTACTTGAAGTAACAGGTCCAAATGAATAAATGCTGGTGCAGGTGGTTTCCAGAACAGTCTAAAGCGCAAAAAGTAAAGCTCAAAATCGAGATGCCAAAGTGAGCGCTCTAAGCTCTAATCCCAAAGGAAGACAAAAAAAGGTATGGCCTCGTTACAAGTACATAATTTTGAGACTCAAAACTTCAGCTTTATACATTGTGTAGTCCTTCTTAGATGGCAATCACTAGTTTAAGAGGCCAGAAAACGTATCTATTCTTTCCATGTAGTATACACTGAGGACATTAAAAAAAAGAAAGTATTACATGTAAGTAAAATACAAAGGAAACAATCAATAAATTCCGAAAACACGAAAACATGGCGAAAAAAATTGTAGCAAAAAAAAAAAATTGATGCAAAAGTTTCCTGAACGGATCATATTCTTGTTTTGTAAAAACATAAAAGATCTTGATTCGGTTTCTCCAAGCAAACCTTCATGAAAAACCAGAAGAGCACTAGTTCTTGTCACAATTAGTTCCTTGCTATGCTTGTGCTAATCAGCAATTGAGATGCCTATAAAAGAGAAAAGGATTCTGGTGATTCTGTTTAATTTTTTTTTGTTACCATTATTCAAGCATTCTATCAAACAAAACAGTTTTGCAAGCTATACCAGTTTCACAAACAATCTAGTGAAAACATCAATTCCACAGACAATACAAAGGCTTTCTAGTCCCACAGACAATACCAGTTTTACTAAGAGCGCAAACATTCAACTATCAGCACAAACAATACCAATACAATAAAAGCCGACGTTTTCTGTGCCACTCTTGAGTAACGCATTTAGAGATTGTCACTTACTTTACGTCAGGCGCAGCTTTTCATATACCCAGAAAAAAAAACAAGAGCATGTCTTCTCTTGATACCCTTTTTGATTTCGAGCTTGACTTTGCTTCAGATACCGAAAATGATCACAATTTGGGCTTCGACTTTGACTTTGACGACGACGCCACTCTTTTCGATTCTGACTCTGACCTAGGCCTCGACTTCAACTTGAATTTTGAGACGGACTCGGAGCCTGGCGAGATCGAAGACGAGAATACCGCCTGGGAATACGAAGATGACATTTTGATGGGCTGGGAAAACGATGATGCCCGTGAAGAACATGAATACTATGATGCTTTTGAGGCAAGACTTTTTGCTACTGGAAGATATTCTGGATATTCTTTGCGTGAACCTCGTGAATAAACAGCCCTAGATGTTGCGTCTACATACTCATCTACATTTGCATTTCGTTACATTCTATTCAATTTACATGAGCATCAAAGCATTAAAGCATTTTGATAAACACACACAATTGAACATTCATGACCACATCTAGGAGCATACTTCAGAAGTTCTTAGATCACAAACCTGTAGCTCTCGAACATTTGAATAAAAATAAATAATCAAGGAAAACAGCTATATAAAACGTAAATTATTTCTCAATATCAACAAACTTTATTATACCATGTTTCTGCTCAAGTTTCCAACTAAAGTAACCTTTTATTTTTATACATTTCTTTCAGTCATGCTTGTAAGGTTTAAGAAAAAAAGAAACCGACACCAGCAGGACTTGAACCTGCGCGGGAAAATCCCAAAAGATTTCTAATCTTTCGCCTTAACCACTCGGCCATAGTGCCTTTTATGACTTTCGAATCATTTATTGACAATAGGAAGAAAAGCTCAATGAAATATACAAAATAGAGCAATTTACGTGATATTTAATTGACGGCGATGTCCTCGGCGAGGAAAATAGTGGTGGCGATGCCGAAAAAATGAACAATTATGGTGGCGATACCGAAGAATTTTTCAACAACGAAAAACCCGATGAAGAGACAAACAACAGGCTCAAAAGAATTTTCAGCTTTGATGCTGATGAAACTGAAAGCGGAACGACAGATGCGACTCCGATATGATACGAAGAATAGAACACATGGTTCGGAACCTGAGAGTGAGTTTCCACGCGGAAATGAGAGAACTCGAGAACGAAATGAAGCAAAGATTGATCGCCTCCGAAAAAAGGGAGGAGCATTACAAACAAGAGCTCGCCAAATACAAGAAAGCCCTCGACAGGCATAAGACCGAAACGAATGGCCGAATCGACATACTCTCAGGCCACAACAAGGCATACGAAAATGCTTTGAACGGATCACAAGAGCCGAATGAGGCCCTTGTGGAGGAAGTCAATGCACTCAAAGAGAATTTA
>JAJMAH010000236.1:0-14123 GCA_030564925.1 Geotrichum aggregatum
AAATTAAGAATGAATTAGATTAAATGTGATAACCTTTTTGTTACAAAAGAAACAGTGAATGAATATAAATAAGGCGCATTGTTTGAGTTTTTGCGCTGGCGTCGAAACGGTGATTTCATGGCATGCAGTCTATGGGTGCTTTTTGGAGTTGCGCTCTAAGCTTACAAGATGTTCATCTTGTTGGAAAAGTAGACTGATCCAATCAGGTTGCCGCTGACGTGCTCTTCACCTTTCGCAAGAGAAGCGGAAACTTTCTTAAACAGAGACTTCACAGAGTGGGATGTAGAAGACTGTTCGTTCTTGTGTGTAGAAATGTAGTGGTGCATTTTGTAGTTTGTAGGTTGAAGAAAGTTTGAGAAATGCGTGTATCTGTTTTCTAAAGCTGTAGAAGGTTTTTTGTGTTTGTTGATTCAAGTGTTTGGATTGTTGATGAGAAAAAGAATCTCAAACTACCGGAAGCATCGCCTTTTATATAGACAAATCTGTAAGAAAAAAAGGAGGCTCGGAAGGGCCCACGGAAGCTCAAGCTCTATTGTTGATCATGAGTCCCTTTTGGAATTATCAACGGGTTTTCTCCTGCTTTCTTTTTATTTCTAAGAGCTTAATTCTGGCACACATGCTCTGCCATGGCACGGCTTGGGTGCTTGGTACTTCGGTATTAGGCGGCAAATGATCAACGTCAGCCGTACACGTCAACACAAACAACAAAACCTTAAAAAATTTTACATGCACAGCATATATGAACATGGAAAATAATGGAAATTTCCTAACATTTCTTGCATGTCTTGCATTTCTTGCATTTCTCGAATTTCTGGTACTCTACATGTTCAGGGAATCACACGTGTACTGAGTCAGTGGTGCTGCCAGCAGACCGGCAGTCCGCGTGGCACCATCCTTCGGTAACCGGTTTCCTCGGGGTCGACCATAGCATAGCCACTTTGTGGCTCGTAGAGTCTAAGGTAGCTTAGTCGGAACCGGCCAATTTAACAACTCCGCTCGAGGCCAAGAAGCCAGAAGCCAGAAGCCATGATGGAAAGACGTTTCTTTAAGCCGCGTTCGAAATTAAAAGCTGGTTCCATTTTTTATTCATTTCTATTTTCTACTACCGGCCATGGTCTCGAGTTTAGGAAATGTGTAGACGAAAATTATCCGAACGCCGAAATAAATGCCCAGTTTTTTTGACTCTCGATTTGGTAATGGTTTTATTGCCGAGAAAATTTCTGCTAAATTGCGGGATCTTGCCAAAAGAGCGTTTGTCTTTGTTTTTGTTTATGCTAAAATGCTAACTGAGGCTCACAAACATTTTGCTGAACGACTCGAAAATTTCTAGCTCGCGAAAATCTGATACAGGATCTGTTTATTAAGCTTCAGCTTTCAGTATACTAAAGCGACAGCATAATTATACATAGTAAGGTTGAGATCACGTAGTTGCTTTAATACATCAGTTTATTGTCCTGGCTAATTATGGAGACTACCCTGTTGGTAGTAACTATTAGACGCGTATAGAAGAAGACATGGTTCTTTGCTTGTCTGATACAGACTTGGTTTCTGGGCGAAATGTTTCGCTTTTTGCTTTTGCGTTCGTGTGCGGTGATGGTGTTGGAATCCTCCCTGCTTTGGCAAAGGCTTTACTTAAGCCGTTTATCACAGCGCTTCAGGGAAGCCTGGCTGGGGAGCCAGGGGAAAACCTGTGCGAACTTCCCTCATAAAGTTTGACCATCACTGTGAACGTAGTTGCTTTACTATATTTATTCAAAATATGGACATGGAGTGGCTAAAAAATTGTAGAGTTTGCAAATGTTGCTTCATCACATAGTCTTTTTAATTAGATTTCTACTATTGCTCTCTCAAATCGTTGAGACTCATTAGAGGACGGGGACATATTCGTGGCTGTTATGAAGTTGTCTCTAACTTCTTTGGAATTTGGAGTATACTCAAAACTTTTACTCACGTCCAGATGACTGCATATCAGAAATATTTCCTAAACACGACAAGATATTTTGCATTCCCCCATTATTGTAAAAAATCCAGATTTGCTTAGGTAGCTTCTACCTAAGATGGAAAAATTCAGTTTTTGTCAAGGTGGTAGAATACAGGGACATTCAATTGTAAGATTGGGGTAAACAAAAGAGAGCAAAATTATGTATTTCGCATTGTTGTTGTTGTTGTTGTTCGTATTATGTAGCGTAAAAACTAACATAAATACATGAGCAGATTGAATTGTCAAGAGATGAAGGGAGGCAAACAAGCAAGAAAGCAAAAGATCTAGAAAATCATCGCCAAAACAGCATTTCCAGAAACAAGGCCTGGCCAGTCTTGTTCTAAAAATTTGAGAAGCCCTATCACCTTATTTCTAATAGCATCTTTTTCAGATGGCTTTTCAATAATATGGGGGAAAAAATTTGGCCCTATCGACGGTTTCAACCTTGGCCTCCTGCACTTGCACAAACACACTTGCAAAGATTTCAACAACGCGTTTACGCATGCTTGTGACAGTAGGTTCGTTGTTGCGGACAAGCTCAACAATGAGCTCAAAGATGGGCGTGTTTTCTTTCATGCCCTCAGTCAAAGGCAAATGGCTAAGCAAAACCTGGACAAGATCGCTAATAGGAACGTTGCTGGGATGCTTGACGGTCATGCGATGAATACAGCCACAAGCGTTTGCAAGACTGCGCGGCAAGGTTGCGCAAGTACGGCAAGAAATCATCGTCTTCGTTGCTTTTATCAACCTTCCGCAACAGTCGCTGTAGCTTTTCCAAAGCAATGTGGTAGTAACTGGTCACGGTTTGGACATCTTCACTATAGATACTCAAAAGGCCAATACCGAAGGCAGCGTTGCTGCGAACCTTAATGTCAGAATCGCTAAGGTAATGAATGAAAATAGTCATAAACCGCGCAGTGTAGGAGCTGGAGCAAGACTTCAAGCCGTTGACAATTTCTGCCAACGCACCAACAGCAGAGGCGCGCAAAGAGGTACTGTTGCTTCAGCAGAACTTGAGAATGGGTGTAAGAAACGTAGGAAATATGGGAACAAAAGCTTAACCAAGAGTGGCAGCAAGCTGCTCAATGGTGGCAAACTGCACAACAATATTGAATGAAATCGAAATCTTGTCGCACATAGAAGGCTTGACGTCTTCTTTGTCGCTGCTTTTGTCAACCTAACGAAGTTGTATTTTGTGTTGCTTTTCTAGAATCAATGCAATCTCAGTGCAGAGCTTGTTGGAGTACGACAACATTGCCCAGAACACAAGGGCCAATAGCCTTGAGGCCCCGAGTAATGCATTCGCAGATAGCTTTTACAACATGTGGAATAGTTTCGGTTTTAAGAGCTTTGATTGTGGCCTTGCAAACACGCTGACCAACGACAGCAGTAGTGGCATTGGTATGGTCTACAACTGGAAAGCCAGGAGTCCAGAACCCTGCGTTTACAATCTTAGCCTACGTAATGTAAATTCCAGAGAGTGATGGTAGTAGAAACGCGGATGCCTATATAGGAGTGCTCGTCTTGGTTGACAAGAAACCCAAGAGCTTTCTCGACATCGGGAAAGTTTTCTTTGGCAGTTTCTATGAAATATGCAAGAGTGTCAGAAGCACATTCTTTTTCAATAACAATAGCGCTTGAGACTTGCAGCTGGGTCCATGAGCTTTTCATCTCCATCTTCAATCTCCTCATCGTCATCTTCGAGGTGTTCCTCAAGACCACCAAACTCCTCTTGGTCAAGACAGTTGTAGATTCCACCAACAAGCTTCTGCACAAAAACTGTAAAGTCGATGCCATAAAACCTCGCAAGGCGCAAGATACCGACAAAAACAAATCCACACTTCTTGAGCTTGGAACCCGTAGATGATATGGATCTGTATGCCGCCTCAACGAGGGGCTCAACAAACGGCTGGAAGGCCTCTTTGCCAACGCCTTATGCAATAGATTGGAGAGTGTTGATAGAATTGGCACAAAGGTCTGCCTGAAGGTCGAGCAGCTCTTCATTGTTGCTACTCAGCCCGGGAAAAGGTTGAAGAGTGCCAACAGTCTCAGAGAGGTAAGGAGTGAAGTTCTTGCCAGCATTAGAAGCGATAAAGAAAATAGTATTAATGATCAATCGCTAAAAAATGAGACCACTGGTGTTGAGAATATGCAAAAGTTTGGGGACAAGAGAGCTGAGGTACTTTTTGGTAATGACCTGGCGATCTACGAACCTGAGAAGTGCATCGAGTGCGGAATAAGCGTGATCACAAACCCTGAAAGTAGTTGCAGTATCAACAATTCAAAAACCAAAGGAAGGAGAGCCTCGTGTTCTGTACTCACGATGTCACGGAGCTCAGTGGAAAGGTAGTAGAGGCATTGCAAAGCACTAACTTTAACAGAGATTTTAGCGTCATCGAGGCCATCAATGACGGAAGTAAGAATACTAGAAGTTTGCGTTCTTTTAAATCAGGAGCGCCTCTAACAGAGGCACCTGGTGCCATAAAACCTACCCTTCTATCGGCTGGATCAGAAGCTGATAAATTCGGGAACAGTTTCAAAAAGAGGAACGGGGTCTTTTGCTACACCCAAAATTTCTGTTATGACAAAGCAATGGGCTTTTTTTTTCTCTTCATGGACATGATTTAAACTTCACCCAAAGTTAACGTTAACGTTTCTGTTTAAATAAAATAGCCTAACTGACACCCACAATCGATCTAGAATATTCCGGTGGCACTATATAGCACACCAGACTATCTTGGCCTCGTAGTCACAAGTTAGTGTGAAGTTTTAGAGCACAAACCGTTTCAGGAGTGCACTATATATCCAAAGAATTGCATGGTGTAAGGTTGACATCAATGCCAAAGTTGCGATTATAATCTGTAGTAGCTTCAGAGCTTGAAGAAAGCGTGCCATTACAAGAGGCGCCGTACGTGAGCGTTAGCTCGAGCAAAGAATCACGTCTGTTTAGTTTAGCTCTTAACGGAAGAGCGTGGCTTCAAAGTCAGTAGGTTCCACTGCAATTATTGCAGGACATGTCAAGAAATGAAGCCAGATGTCAATTTGATCAGTAGCGCGTGACGGAACAAAAACCCAAGCTCTATACGAAAGAGAAGGCGAGAGAAATGAAGCCGCTGAATAATCTGGAACGACCCTGGATTAAAACCAATGGGGCACCAAAAGTAAATACACGGTTCCCTTCCGTAGGTGCACGGCGAACTGCGCACGGCGGGCTACGTACAGTGATCGCTAAAGGAACGTTTGGTGCTTGCAAAATTCTTAACACACAAGACAACCATCCTAACGGCATCGGTCGGCGTTGACTTCAAATAGCGGTCGGGCATAGAACGGTGTTACCCAAACCTTAAATGTCTTAGGTAATCTCTTAATTGGGAAATGTTATTCCGCGAGGTGTCAACTGCCGTTAGATGCTGTATGTCTTCGAGAAGACATAGAAATCGTTGAGAGAGACAAAACCATGGCATACTCCGGGTGGCCAAGAAGTTACTAGAATGCTGGAGAACCATCCAAGCCAAGCAATTGAACACCATGAACTCAGAACGAAAGGTGGTATAAATACAAGACCTTTTCTCGAGATCTCAATCCATTTTACTCTTCATCAATCTCTTTAAACACTTCAATTATTTCAATTTACTGAATTCATTTCACCAATTTGTCAAACTTATTAGACTTGATACATTCAACCAAACCGAAATCCATTACTCACAAAAACAAAATGCAGTCAGTTTCTCCTTCCACCTCTTCCAACGCCCCACGCAAGCACGGTTTTATCAGCAAAGTCAAGGCTGCTTGGGCCAGAAACAACGAGCCCATTAACGGCTACGTTTGCAGAGGTGTTTACTTCCCCTTTGAGACTTTTCCTCAAGGAAAAAGCAAGAAATTGTAAAGCTTGCAAACCACTTCTCATTCAAAATCTTCTGCTCCGTGACCCTACTACACCCATAATGGCTGGAGCCACTGAAGACCCCTAAAAGTTTTTTCCTTTCATTATTTATTTTATATTGTATTTATCTTTTCATGTCCGTATGTAACTTTAACGAATCAATCAATGCTTACACATTTCAACTATATACAACAAAATCGAAATCTCCCATGCAGGAAAAGAGATTCCTACACGCTCGAGCCCTTTAAATCACAAAAAAAAAAAAAAACCTGGTTTGTGGTTTGCTACTGTTTTGCCAGCTTTTCCATGTTATAATCTGAACAAATCTAGCAACGTCTCCGGTAGATACGGCCCAGTATACGGTTTTGAATCAGAAGAAGTTTATAACCAAACGGAAACAATTTTTAATAGCACGGTAGTTGAGCTCAAGTCAAAAAAACGTGATTTCCAGTTAAATGAACACATATACGAAGGGTTTGCGACTAGAGATGAGACACAAGAGTAGTACTCGTATGTGGTGGCGTGTACCTCTACGTTGACAAGGCTGTCATCTCTGGCTCGACTGACCCTTTAGCACACCTTGCGTGGTAAATGTTTTTGTGAAATACAGGTTTCTGGTGTACGTACATGCTGATGGTTCCATGCTATGTAACAATATGTAAATCACATGAAAACAATGTTCGCAAGCAGATTCCTCAATTTCAACATGCAAACTTAAAAGTACATTTTTAATTTTTCCGTACATGAAAGAGTCTATTTTTCAACGTTTTTTCGGAATAAAACGCTTTGATCCAGCCTGCTTGTGTACGCACCTCGAAGGCTCTCTAAGAAAAAATAACCATTCCACGAAAAGTCTTGCGACGCGTGACTGATCTTAGATGGGCAAATTGTGCCATTCTGCGGAAAAAAACTTCCTTTTCGCTCTTTTCTCCTCCGACGAAGCCGCGCGAGAAAATAGCCGCTATGTGCAAAGTTGAGCAAGCCACGTCAAAATGCACACGGCTGAACTGGTGACACAAAACCCGGAATATTCTGTCAATATGAAAAATATGAGTAAATCAAGCCAGGCTTAAGCTCACGTTCCGTTACCTTTTCAATTGTCTTTGGAAAAATATAAATACCTGTTCTTCTTCACGTTTTCATGTTTTTTTTCATCAACAAGTCATTCGATCCATTCAAACCCATTGACTACTCTCAAGACTCTGCTCTGAAATTTCCATTACACAACTCACAACTCACACTACCAACAGATTCACAACAATGTACTACGTCTCATCTCCCCATCCTCCTGCTTCTACCGCTACCGTGGTCAAGAATGCATACAAAAAGGTGAAGGCAGCTCTCCACAAGCATGATCATCATGACAGTCACACTGATGGCGCTGCATCTCCTTCAAAGTCTCAGACTTCCCAGGCCCTGTAGGCCCCAAAGTTGCCCACTTTTACTAGCGAATGCTACCAACACCACCACCACCACAATCCAAAAACCTCTAATCGGTGCTTTGTGCGCCTTTGACATTGATGTCTCTTAATTCCCGCCTTGCCTTTGCTTTACTTTTGTACTGTTTATTTATTATCTTCTCTATGAGCAAGACCTGTTACTTTTTATTTACATGTGAAATGAATCTATATATTTTTGATACTTAACTGAATCTCCAGTTGCCAATGCTCACGCTTTCTATGTGAAAATCTCTTGACAAGGAATAATGGCTCAAAGCTAATGGCCCACACTATGTGAAATCAAGGTTTGGCGAATTTGCTGTGTCACCTCGCAGCTGTGGACCTAGTCATTGACATTTGTAGAGCGCACAATACATTGCTACTTTCAAAAGCAGAAAACCTCGCATGCGTGCTCAAACGTCAGTCTGGGATCGAGGAATTTGAAATGATGCCTCAGTTACTTAGAACTACGACAGGAGTAACAGATGTTTATACCTCTGCATTGGCCCATGTTTTGTCGGAATAAAAAGTGCAACCCATGTAACAAAGTTTCTGGACTTTGAGACATGTCATGAACAGTGCCAACGTGCGTGCAACTGCCCACTGAACCTTTAGTTTCAGCAACAATATAAAGTGATACATATTGCCTAGCTCTAAAAGTCTCGTGTTTGTTTCTCTGAGTTCAACATGTGTAGTAGCACGACAAATGTAAAATCGGCAGGTGTTGCACACGATCGTGTAACAAGTAGCACAGATTCCGAGTTTCTTCCCTCAGGGTTGCACACAAAGTCGTGAAGCATCTCCTAAATTTCCTCAAAATGTCGTTCACTCGACTCTGAGGCAGGGCGGATACGAAACCAAAACGCGAATTTCACCGGCTTAGGTTTCCAAAATAGGCAACTAACATCCGCTATGCCTGACCAGCTCCAGACAGATAAATATTTTGATACAGGTTAATGGCATGCGCGCCGGTCTACTAGGTGTTAGGGCCCGAGAAGGCTTTACTGAGGTCTTGCGAGTGAAAAGTTTTTGAGGTGACTGCCTGCTTAACCTCTTGGGTTTAGAAGAGAGAGGCTATATATAAACAGAGGGTTTCCCAAAATCCAGAAATTGCCCAGTTTCATCAGTATTTACCATTCAAAGAGACTCTTGACCACAAGAACTCACTATCAACCATGCAATCCGTGTTCTCTTCTTCAAGCCTTCCCATTACCAGCCAGGGAATGTCCATGTCGCAAAAACTCAAGGCAGCTCTGGCAAACGGCGACGACCACGTTGACAACAGCATTTACGGATGCGTCTTTTGTCCTGAAACTCAACCTTTGAGTTGTTTATAGCAGCTCCTAAAGCACCGCTTTATATTTCACACTCTTCCGTTCTTTTTGTATGCTTGGTACATTTGCAAATTGCAAATATACAGCGTCCTTTGTCTCCAGCCATTTTATCGCGCCCACGATCTTTGCTCTCCCGTTCAACCCAAAAGTTTTTGTTTTCATGTTTCTCTGTTTCTCTGTTTTTTCAAATTAGATGCTTGTGAAGTTTTGTAATTAATATGACCCCCTGTTAACCTAAAAAGCAATAGAGAGCACGCTGTAATTGCTCTCTTGGTCTAGAATATTATCAAAGTCATTCGTGTTCTAGTATACTCGCTCATCTGCGCGCGAAGCTTATGCTTGAGCCTGTAGTAAATGCCCGTCCCTTCTATAGCACAATTTTTCCCTGGGTCACGTGTACTTGGGTTTTGTGCCATCCGTAGTGCGGCAACGTGCTCCGACGAGAAAAAGTGTCAGCGGCGCCCATCGCCGTCCAGCACTTTGTCCGGGAACTGGCACAACTGACGAATCTGCTAGCGCCAGAGTCTAACTAGCGTGCATATTTATCACAGTGTAACACGTTGCACGGCTAGAAGTTAAAGCCCAATCACGTTTTTTGAACGGAAAAGCAAAAGCTGATTTACAAAATGCAAAAAATGAACTCTGGCCGACACATGGTGCAACGGCAGGATGTTGAATAATGTAATTATGCTACTCCCTTATTTGGACATGACCCATGGCATAGCAATGAAGTTAGAGGCGGGTTTTGTCGGTGACCTACCTTGACAGTCGCACGGCAATTTAGCTTAATGGTCTATAACAAAAAAAAATTGTTTCCGCCTATACCCGAAATCACTTGAAATGAAGAAACCATATGGCGAAATAGTAGCAAGCCGTGAGCAAAACAAGGCAAAGAAAATAGTGGAAAAAAATATGTTCTCAACAAGGCATGTATTTTCCGTGAGAGTTTGTGATTGCCGTTACCGAACGGAACACATCTCATCTCATAACCGAGCATTGATCCGGGAATAGAAGGCTAGTTGAGTCATGAATAGCGCGAGTTGGCCGTAAAATATTGTCATCGTGGATTATATGGTAGACTATATATAGAGAAGGCCTTTTTCTTTGAATCAACACTCTCATCACTTTCATCTTCATTAGCTCTTTCAATCAACAGCAGTATTCTACTTTTCAAGTCTTATTACTTCAATCTCCCTCAATTGCCTTTGGTACCTCCATTATTACAATATTTCAAACATGCAAGACGTTTCACCAATCACTACTTCTTCCCGCGACACGCACGAGAAAAAGTCTCTGATCAAGAAGATCAAGGCTGCCTGGGCTAGAGGCGAACAACCCGCTGACGGAAACCTGTTTGCTGGTGTGTTTTTCCCCAATAACTACCCCAAACGCACGTAAAGGCGTTATGTTCATACGCCGTGCTATGCTACTCTTTCAAAAGGTTACGCTTGGAAACAACATATCCAGGAAAACCTACATTCTACTACAGAGCCATCAAGAGCCCCAGAGCTCATAATTGGTACTTTGAACTCCCATTAATGCCCTCATGTTTTATTCCATATTTAAAAAGTCAATGTTTTGTGTTTAGTCTAATTTAATGAATAATTTATCATATTTTTGTTATGACTTCCCTCTATAATAAAGTATGGTGAGTAAAACTAGTGCTCTGTCTGCTTGATGTTTGCGTGCTCAAGCTAGAGCGTTGCGCATTGTGGTGATTGAAATGCTCAGAACTGATTTGCAACGAGGCACTTGAATTCTAGCAGACAGGGCCGAATCTGTTCCCGAACCTCCTGGATCATGTTCATAAGCTCAATGCTTCAGACAGGACACACTATGGCCTCTTCAGTTTGGGATCATCAGTGAATTGTCATGATAAGTGAATCATTGCACTTACTACATATTGCGCACTACACATAGTCCGAAGCGTTGATTGCCGGTGAAATCCGCTCGGACATGCCCATACTTTGTAATGGGCGAGTTGCCGTTAGAGTCACGATAGTATGCTCATAGCAAAGAAAGAGCGTGTCGGGTAAGCCCAGCTAATTTTCCAAGTGTATGTACTAGCTCATTTTGTTTTTTTCTTCAAAATGGCGGAACGCTCAAAGTACCTGTGATTTCCAAAGCTTAAAATTTTTTTCAAGCTATTTTCGCTCCCTATGCTTGCATGATAGCTGTAACTGAATCTCGGCGTGGACTTCAATTAGCAGTTAAAGACGCAAGAAACCTTAAAATCGGTTTGGGAAACCTTCCGCCACACATGATTTAAGCTTGAAATGTCCAATATGAAAACAAATGATGGCTAGCTTTTGCGACAAAAGCTAGAAAAGCGAGAAAAGCACCTGGACAAAAGGCATCTTCTAAAGGATATCGAGCTCGAGGAGGCGCATCTATAAAAGGAGCCTGGTTTCTCTGCAATTGAAATCTTTTTTTCTCATCAACAATCACAGCTTCATTCAAATCATCGACTCAAGCACAATCCACTTTAAATCTTCAAAAACTATTCCTTAATTACTCACTCTACTTCCACAACAAACACACTTTCAAAATGCAGTCCTCCAACTCTTCTCAATCCGCTACCAACTCTCAAAAGAGTGGCTTTGTGAGCAAGATCAAGGCCGCTTGGGCTAGAGGCAACCAGCCCGCTCACGGCTACTTCATGGCAGATGCCTTTTTTCCTGATTTGCCTGTCGTCAAGCGCTCGTAAATTACAGGCTCCCCATACAACCGTAACAGCGTTTTATTCAATGCTACCAGCACGACCTGTCTTTCGTTCCCATCACTAATCACTGGTTTTCGAGCGCCCCTAAAATCTCAGGTTTTACCTGCATCCAAAGCCGTTCTCTAGTGCTTTTGATCTATTTATTCTTTCCTGTTTTATCTTTCGTTTTTCCAAATGCTTGCCAGCTATTCACTATTCCCAATAGTTGGTTTATTTCACAAAAGTTTGTTTGCTCATCTCATTAATCATAATAACTATATAATAAAAGAGTTTATATTTGAATATTCTAGAATCTAGCCATTGTGTTACATCAAGTTACGAGCGCCAGTTAGCGTAAACCAGCGAGAGACCAAAGAAGTGGAAAAAGGTCAAAAAAACATATAGACTGGCATGTGGAGAGAGCACTCGCAGTTCCAAATTTCTAGTTGTAAGACTCTCACACTCAATTGCATGCAAACATACTTTATAGCCAACTTAACAGCGGTGAATAACAGATCATCCCCTTAATCTTTTTAAGTGAGCATTATCTGACCTCATTGCATATTGTATATACTGTAGAGGTTGGTCCACTTGTGAATCTTCCTTTGGACTCGAAGAAACTGCCTTGAAAAGTTAAGAAAGAATAAAAAACAACATTGGAAAATTCTTCGGAGCCAGGCCTTACAGTACCAGTTATAGCCTTCAAACGTAGATTTATCTCTCACACCTAAGTGTACATTGCTCGCCAGTGTTACTAGTCCACTCAATTAAGAACGGCCGATGGACGAAGACCAAAAGCACGGCTAAAATGTTACGTTATGTAATCAATTACTGGTCATTAGTTACCACATCACATACCTGAGCCCTTGAACTAGTCGTGAAATTCGTTGTAATGAAACGAAATTTCTTATTACACAGACTGCACGTTAACGCTATACTGGCAAGCAGCTGTAAAAAGCTTGCAGTGTTCTATAAACTGTATTCATTTGTTATTTAAATCTTGTCGCTTCAACTCGAATAAAATGAGTTGCTGTTGTTATTTTGGTTACACAACAAAACACAAAATGCATTTGCAAACAAAAAAGCACAATGGACAAAACCACGAAGAGACTCAAAGGTAGAATCTATTGCCCATTATTCTTAGTTTCCTCAGGCTTGGTTCCTAAGCCCATTGATATTTATATAACAACTAACTTGCTATCCTAGGAGAACTCTAAAGTAGCGAAGCGTGCTGCTTCCTTTCTCTTCATATGCTCTTGTTGCAGACATTTGTTAACGGCCTTTTCTAATACAGATCATCGCCAGACTACTTAGCTTGCTATATAATTGACAACATGTGTAATTTGAATCTAGCAGATATTGGCTAGTAGAACAGCTGCTTAACTATTTCTTTACAATTTTGAGTTACGGTAAGCCAGAGCTCAAAAAATTGATCCTGTATCAGATTTTCGCGAGCTAGAAATTTTCGAGTCGTTCAGCAAAATGTTTGTGAGCCTCAGTTAGCATTTTAGCATAAACAAAAACAAAGACAAACGCTCTTTTGGCAAGATCCCGCAATTTAGCAGAAATTTTCTCGGCAATAAAACCATTACCAAATCGAGAGTCAAAAAAACTGGGCATTTATTTCGGCGTTCGGATAATTTTCGTCTACACATTTCCTAAACTCGAGACCATGGCCGGTAGTAGAAAATAGAAATGAATAAAAAATGGAACCAGCTTTTAATTTCGAACGCGGCTTAAAGAAACGTCTTTCCATCATGGCTTCTGGCTTCTGGCTTCTTGGCCTCGAGCGGAGTTGTTCAATTGGCCGGTTCCGACTAAGCTACCTTAGACTCTACGAGCCACAAAGTGGCTATGCTATGGTCGACCCCGAGGAAACCGGTTACCGAAGGATGGTGCCACGCGGACTGCCGGTCTGCTGGCAGCACCACTGACTCAGTACATGTGTGATTCCCTGAACATGTAGAGTACCAGAAATTCGAGAAATGCAAGAAATGCAAGACATGCAAGAAATGTTAGGAAATTTCCATTATTTTCCATGTTCATATATGCTGTGCATGCAAAATTTTTTAAGGTTTTGTTGTTTGTGTTGACGTGTACGGCTGACGTTGATCATTTGCCGCCTAATACCGAAGTACCAAGCACCCAAGCCGTGCCATGGCAGAGCATGTGTGCCAGAATTAAGCTCTTAGAAATAAAAAGAAAGCAGGAGAAAACCCGTTGATAATTCCAAAAGGGACTCATGATCAACAATAGAGCTTGAGCTTCCGTGGGCCCTTCCGAGCCTCCTTTTTTTCTTACAGATTTGTCTATATAAAAGGCGATGCTTCCGGTGGTTTGAGATTCTTTTTCTCATCAACAATCCAAACACTTGAATCAACAAACACAAAAAACCTTCTACAGCTTTAGAAAACAGATACACGCATTTCTCAAACTTTCTTCAACCTACAAACTACAAAATGCACCACTACATTTCTACACACAAGAACGAACAGTCTTCTACATCCCACTCTGTGAAGTCTCTGTTTAAGAAAGTTTCCGCTTCTCTTGCGAAAGGTGAAGAGCACGTCAGCGGCAACCTGATTGGATCAGTCTACTTTTCCAACAAGATGAACATCTTGTAAGCTTAGAGCGCAACTCCAAAAAGCACCCATAGACTGCATGCCATGAAATCACCGTTTCGACGCCAGCGCAAAAACTCAAACAATGCGCCTTATTTATATTCATTCACTGTTTCTTTTGTAACAAAAAGGTTATCACATTTAATCTAATTCATTCTTAATTT
>JAJMAH010000237.1:0-13267 GCA_030564925.1 Geotrichum aggregatum
TGAAGTTTAGGCAGGAAACAAGTGGAAGCTACTATAGGACCATTACAGGCAATGAACTGTACGGTAAGTCTGTAAGAAATCCTCTAATTTCGCTGATGAAAACGCTGGACAAACCCATTTTGAGTAAACTGGTCCAATTCAGAACCGGCCATGGCAACTTTGGAAGACATCTTCAACGCCTAAATATCGAAGAACGCAAAGTGAATGTGGCGAGCTGGAAACACCGCGACATATTCTCATCGAATGTCCTCTGACTGAAAGTGAGCGGCACGTACTACTGAAAATCTCTCAGGGACTTAACCTTAGGACCCTTCTGAATACCAGAAAGGGTCTTATCGCGGTAGCCAAGTTTCTTACATCAATCCGCACTTTACCTCAATGATGGCAAACCTTTTAGGGTAGTTCGCATAAGGTTTTCCCCTGGGACCACACAACCAGGTTTCCCTTAGCGTTGGGGCTCATACCGTCTCAGGGAGTATTCCGACACCATCGGCACACTTGAACACAAACGAGGCAAGTAAGCAGAATTGGTCTATATCAGACAAAAACCTGAACTGTCCCTCTTCTTTAGGCATAAACATTTATTACAGCTTGTGTAGTCTCATCATTTAGCCAGGCCATTTTTTTGCTATAACAGAAAAAGGACCCTTAATTACCTGCTGGGTGGTTATAACAATTTTATGCTACGCTTACGTTCTAGAAACTAAGACAGCAAGTATTTAATTAAGCGAGATGTAAATTGGGTTACGTCCCTGGGCTTGTTAAGCCGAAATTCAATATTTTCACTTGTTTTTGAATAAAATTGAAATGTCAGAGTATATAAAGCAAAACGTACTAAGAAATAAATAAGTCCGATGTAGTGTAATGGCAAGCACGGTCCGCTCTCACCGGGCAAATCGGGGTTCAATTCCCCGCATCGGAGTTTACTTTTTTTATGTTGAAATATATGCTGGATGGCAAAAAGAAAGTGAAAGAAGCCCATTAGTTTAGTAGCCTTGAGTAGAAACTAGGTGTTCCCAAGTTAAGTTCTTTTGTTCAAGCAGCTTAATATTAACGTTAAGCTTAGATATATTTACATAGGCCAGAGCTAGCCTTAAAGATTGTAGAGAGTATTTTTCGTTTTTTGCGCGGGCACTAACGAGGGGACTTGAGTTTAGTCCAGAGCAACAGAACTGGTTTGGATTTTGGCATACACTTATTTGTGTTATGGCCTAAATATGGTTATAACCTTGCAACCGAGGAGAAAAAAAGATGGCCTAACCATGCTCTATGCTTGCCGTGGGAAAGTCGTTTTCGACATCCCTGCATGTTTTCCTTGTTAATTTTGTTTCTCCTGTTTCTCAATGTCTGCTTGCCGTGACATTGGCTTACTAGTTTGAGAAGATACAAATGGTACAAGAAATTGTGTTTGATTTTAGACTTGGCTTACAAGAAATACTTAAGTGAATGTACAGAGTTACTGACTTACTAGCCTCCTAAAGTGACCTGCTTACCGTGTCTTAACATAAATTCAAAGAATCACTTTTCCCTTTCCACACAGTCACTGTACTCAAAGCTATTATCATTGAAGTTAGTTTTTTCTAGACTGTCTCATAACTTTTATAAGATGCGTTCTTACCACGGACATTGCTCTACATCGACAGAAGCTGATAGAACGTTAGCTAGTCAGCCATCCTTGTTTTTTTTTCTTCAATCCAAATGAAAGCTTTCTCTAACCTAGGAAATGCACCGATCCTTAAGCAAATATAAAAATTAGGACAAGCAAGTGCATTTCAGGCAATTCATTGTTGTTTCTCATGTCTCAATTTGGCTTTTTTGAGCATTTTTGATACCCCAGTTGTCTAGTTATTGTGCAGGTCAGCAAATATTAGTAGTAGTAATGCAGGTGTATATGTGTATATTTCTGTTGCCATGTTTGGTTTTAATACTAGAAATATTTGTGTCAAGATTGTATTACACCGTTGCATCTTGCCCGTAAGATCCGTCAATATGTGATAAAAAAAAAGGAAGCGCAATTGATGCTTTACATTCAGAGCACACCAGCTAATAGCTGCTAAACTATTTGTGTTTATATGACACGAAAGGTTTGAGATGCCATAGCCAAACCCAGTTCTTATGTACCGTAAAGCGGTTTGCGACAAACGGAGCTTTTCGGAATTACATGCTCGCTGGGCTGTTTTCGCGGAAACTATCTAAAAGCAACAGTTCGCAAAAAACAGAGCTTTCGGAGTAATCTGTGCGCCGGCCTGTTATAGCGGGATTCATTTGAAATTGAGCCAGCTATAAGGGGAGCTTCATAAATCGATTGTTAGGGAAGTCGTTATGCCAAGTTCCTACGACAATCTTGAAGAAAGAGGCCGCAAGTGCTTACATTCAGCAGCTTTGTGGTTCAAAGAGTATCGCACACAGTTAGGTTTTGCTAAAAGTAAAGCTATATTACGGGTATTGTTAGTCTGCTGCCGCTGATTCCAAAAAAGCTTTACTATGGGAGAAGAGATCTCAAAATGTATGAGATCATACAATTCGGCAGACTTCTGGGATTGAATTCAAGCCAAGAATATTTACAACACAGTGACCAATATAACCCGGATAGCAAGGTTTTGCTTTTACACGTATTTAAGGCTAGGCTCCGAGTCCAAAAAAAAACTTCAAGAAGCCCACAAACCCTCGAGAATAGTGATTGACAAAGAAATACAACTTCGAAAATTATGAAACAATTTTTTTCATAAGAGTCTACTCTAAAGCTCAAATATTTGAGCTATTGCTTCTTTATCTAACCAAATAACAGAATTAAGAAAACAGACATGACATCCAGGAAGCAAAACGTTAGGTACACCAGTACATTGCACTGGATTTCTGATATCCATGAAACTACTACCTTTTATCTGTCTACGTATATAAGATACAGTACAATAGTCTTTTTTGTGTAGCTTTATATATAATGTATGTTCAGATGTTCTCAAATGTAGAAATTCTCTAGATACTCATCAGAGTTTTTTTTGCCCAAGTTACCTGAAGCCTTAGATAGAGCGCACCCGTACTCAATTTTATGCTTCCAGAAGCTTATGGGCTGTACAGTATACTAAATACATCACACATGTGAAATGACATACTTGCTTGTATAACAAGCAGTATAATTTCAACTACATGCTGGACTGATTCTAGCCTTACCGATTCATGTCGAGGTTTCGACCTACGTGAACTATCATGCCTCGCAAAATCAACCCAAAGACTACCCCATTTTTGCAAACTTCGCAAAGTTTTCGTGCTCCATCTTTTCCGAGGAGGTAGTACTGGTCGCTCGTGACATCAAAGCCATTGTATAACCTTTAAATCTCCGGGCCCAAACGCCACAGGCACGACTACAGTCCCACCCATCTCATTACAAGCTAACCACAATTCAGAGGCAAAACCAAAGATCTGCGACGTATTTTGCTATTTTCAGAAACGTCAAAAGTTTATATTCAACTAGGCAGGAATTAGCTCTTCAAGTTCCGACATGCCTTTCCTAGCTATAAGACAAGCAGACCTGGCTTTTGTAACGAAACATCAAAAATCTAAACTGTCAAAATTGACCGATACCTCTATTCCAAGTGAAACTGAAAAAAACAAATCTAAGAAAAAATGACAAAAACAATATAGACTATTATACAGATGGCTTGCTTTACTCGGAAACATGCGCAAGTTGTTCGTTGGTCCAGATAGGAGACACGTTGGCCGACTCAGATTCAGCGACTCCACAGCGGCCACCTTGTTCAGCCCAGTCGTTCACGCGAAGCAGGCCTAGTTCAGTGAAAGTCTCATCCAAGGCAGCGACAAGCTCGTCAGCAAGCTCGTTGTTATGTCCGGGCGTAGGAGTTACACGAAGGCGCTCATGGCCAATAGGAACAGTGGGAAAGTTGATAGCCTGCACGTAAATGCCATATCTAGACATGAGTAGGTCGGATGCTTCCTTTGCTTTCTCAGCGTTACCAACGAGGACAGGTACAATATGGGATGGGTTGGGAACAACAGGAATTCCGACTTCAGCCAACTTGGATTTGACGTATCGCGTGTTTGACTGCTGTGCTACGCGTTCAACCATGGAGGTTTTCTGGTAGTCAATGGCGGCTTTGGCGCCCGCCATGATGGAGGGGGGAAGAGACGTTGTGAAGATGAAACCTGGGGCGTAGGAGCGCACCCAGTCAATAAAGTTGCTGGATCCTGCAATGTAGCCTCCAACACATCCATAGGCCTTGCCCAATGTGCCTGTAAAGATGTCGATACGGCTCATAACATCTTTGACTCGCCCATGTTGTAGAGGTGCACCGGATGCGTGGTTCTCAAAATCCAAGTGCTCAGCCACACCGGCACCGTGGGGACCATACATGCCAACCGCGTGAACTTCATCGAGAAAGGTTAGAGCACCATACTTGTCAGCCAGATCACAAATTTTTTCAATAGGAGAAATAGATCCCGACATTGAATACACTGATTCAAAAGCAATGACCTTTGCCTGTGATTTCGGAAACTGCTTAAGCTTTTCTTCCAAATCAACCAGGTCATTGTGTTTGAAAATTACTTTTTTGGCGCCAGAGTGCTTGATTCCTTCAATCATTGACGCATGGTTCATTTCGTCCGAAAAGTAAACCAAGTCCGGCAGCTTTTTACCGAGCAATGATAGCGTAGCATCGTTTGCAACATAACACGACGAGAACACCAAAGCAGCCTCTGTCTTGTGAAGGTCCGCAAGACAGGCTTCAAGCTCGACAGCATGCTTATTGTGCCCTGCAATATTTCGCGTGCCACCAGCTCCAGCTCCATACTTGTCAATAGTTTCATGCATAGCGTCAATGACAACTCTATGGCTTCCCATACCAAGGTAGTCGTTTGCACACCATACTGTAACCTGATCTTTTTCAGCTGCACGGTGGGCCCGCGGAAAACTCTTGGCGAGTCGATTAATGTTGTTAAAGTATCTGTATGACTTATCCTTCCGCTTCCTGTTCAACTCAGCTTCATAAACCCGTTCGTACTGGAACCCAGGTCCCTCGGTAGAAGAGACGCCGGAAGCTGCGGCCCGTGCGGCGTCTACCTTTTGCTGCTGCAAGAAGAGCTCTTTGGTTTTGGCCATTTCCGCCATAGTATCACGAACCTCAGTTAAAGTAGAGGCAGACCGCTTACCAGATGCGGTATTGGTGGAATATCTGCGCTTTTCTCCAGCGTTGCCAGTGGCCTGGATCTCGATGGCCTGGCCCATGACAGGGCATCGCTGGGCTACATGGACGATCTTGGACTTGGTTGACAAAGATCGCAAAGATGCGGTCGATGTACGGTTCAAGTATGGGCACAAGGCCTTTGACTGGCGAGCAACTGACTCCATTAGTGTTTTTTATGTTTTCTAGTGCTTTTAAGTAGAAAAGACGGTCGGAGGAGGAAAAGGTCCTATATTTGTATCTCAGCTTCTTTACTTTTTTCAGGCCTCGAGCTTTTTATTTTCATCCTGTCAACCAAAATCAACCAATTAGAGATGGATTATTCATAATTTAAATTATAGTTTTTTCAAAATCGTAGGCCAATAAGAGAGAGCTCTATTTGTTTTTATAATCCCACTTCTTTTCAAAAACAAGTTTTTCCGTATTGGACACTCAAAGATTAAGACGAGTGTGAATTTGGAAATCCGCACTTTAGCCAATAACAGCCAACCAAATTTCTTTCATTATAAATTATTTCAGAGTATTTACGAATTCATATAGGTTGAAGGGTCAACACCCTCCGCAGGAAATTCGGGAATGTTGACTTCAAATCTCTCTTGAATCTTCTTCAGCACTTGCTCGTCCTCGTCAGTAGACACGAACGATACTGCAAGACCCTTGGTACCGAAACGGCCAGCACGACCAACGCGGTGCAGATACTGGTCAGCCTCGGTGGGCAGGTCGTAGTTGATGGCAAGATTGATTCGCTCGATATCAATACCACGTCCAAACACGTCTGTACAAACACAGATGCGCTTGTTAAACTCCTTGAAAGATTGGTAACGCGCAATACGCTCGGCTTGTGGAATACCACTGTGAACAGCAATGGAAGGGAAGTTACACTCGTTGAGCAGACGATTCAGCTCGTTTGCACGCGAAGTAGACTTGACAAAAATAATGACCTGGTTGAACTCAAGGTTATCTAGCAATTCGTTAAGCTTGCGGTTTTTTTCCTTCTCTGCAAGCTTGATGTAGTACTGCTGCAGACCGTGCAAGGTCAGCTTCGTCTCGTCATCAACGTAGATCTCCAAGGGATTTTGCATGAATTTCTTGCAAATAGGACGCATTTCCAAAGAAAGCGTGGCGGAAAACATCATCACCTGCTTTTGGTGGGGAGTGGAGCGGAAGATTTCTTGTACATCGCGTCTCATATCTTGGCTTCGTTAGTATTGGTGGAGAAAGCAAAAGTTGAGAACGTACCGGCAGCTTCAAGTACCTTGTCACACTCGTCGATAACAAAAGTCTTGACATTGCTGAGGCGCAAGTGCTTGTCGCGCACAAGAGCGTTCAGGCGACCAGGAGTGGCGACAATGATATGGGGACAGGTAGACTTGGACTTGACCAAGTCAACATCTTTCTGAGTGGGGGTACCACCGTAAAATACTGAAGTACGGACATCGGGCAAATACTTGGAGAAACGCGAGTATTCGTTTTTGATCTGGTATGCCAGTTCACGGGTGTGGCAAAGAACAACGACCGAAACCTCGCCATCGACAGGCTCAATTTGCTGGAGAGTGGCCAAAACAAAAACGGCAGTCTTACCAAGACCAGACTTGGCCTGGCAAAGAACGTCGGTGCCCAAAATCGATTGGGGGATGCACACTTGCTGGACTAGATTGGATGATTAGTATGCGGTTGGAAAGAGCAGTCGACCATGCATCACACAAGACCCGTGATTGCCAAACTATATAGACTATCGATAACTGGAGCGCGCCCGAGGTAGGCTCGACATGCCAACGAAAGGGGCAAGACGCGACAGCGCAACGGACAATAGAGCGAAAAGCGTAAATAGCACGCAGATTGACGTGTGTGATGACATGTAGAGTTTGTGCAGGACAGAATGAAAGGCTTGAAGCTCTTCAAGAGTAATGGCGTGCATGTCCGGGAATAAGAAATAATGGTGAAAACTAACCCTCAGAAGGATGCTCGAAACCACAATCAACAATTGCTCTCAAGAGTTCAGGCTTTAGAAGAAAGTCGCGGAAACCAGTAGAGTGAATACCGACATAGGATCCCTTCTTCTCTCCGTTGCTTTCTTGCTTGATGTTGAGAACGTCATCTCCATTAAGCTCGTCAGACGCGGTAGAGACAGCAGCGGCAGGAGCAGCCACAGTTGCTGGCTGGGGCACAGCGATTTCTTCACTGTCTGAGTAATCGAGGAGTTCTTCACCTTCGTGTGACATGTTGGTAGAATGTTGTTTCTGTTCCTGTTATGTTTTGTGTTCTGTTCTGTTCTTGATAAAAAGACAAAAAGTTGCGGAATGAAAAAACGAGAGGCGCGGTGGTGAAAATTGAAAATTGCACAAACATGGAATCAAGGGTTTGGGTATTGCGTTTGCGGTAACATGGGCTAGGGTGCGTAGTCAGCAATGTGTCAGGAAGATTACAGTTCCTCTGTGGTGTCCAGGTGGAATTTTATTGTTTTTTTCTAATTTTCTAATTTTTTTTTTTTTTTTTGTTTTTTTCTTTTATTTTCTGGGAAACCGCATTCGACAGCGCGCTGTCTTCCTCCTTAAAAACATCTTTTGCCCATCAACAACCCTGTTCTTAAGGCCTTTGACTTGCTTCATCGCCGTGTTTCTAGTGTCTTTCGTGCTTCCAGTACTAACCGTCTTTTCTCTCATTGAATTGAGTGCATTTGGGCCCGAACTGCACCTTTTCAAGTCTCATTTTCTCCCACCATACTCCTTTCGATTCATTCTCCATCCCTTTCTTTACATCTTTTTGGCCACATATATTGATTCTAGTCCACCAAGTATTCTATCAACACCGTCTTCACCATGATGAAGGGATGGACTAAAAGAGTGAGTTTCTACCTATCCGGCCGACTGCTTTCAATCTATCTCAATTTTTTTTGCCAATCTCAACTGTTTCAAGGCAATTTGAGCTCCGTTTTGCTTCTTCTCAGAGCAACCCGACGACCTATTGCCCGTTATTGGTTAAAGAATAGCCTATGAGAATTAGAGAGAAACCACGTACTAACTCTTTTGACAGCTGGGGCGGTCCAAAAGTGACAAGTCCAAAAACCAGGAAAAAAAGTCTTCCTCGTCTCTTCGCTCAGAATCATCTTCTTCCTCCTTGAAAAAGGACAACAGAGAAAAGGAAATCAAAGACAGAGATGCATCAAAGGTCGCGCCCGCGCCTCCTAATATAGATAAACCAACTGCTCCTCTTTCTGTTGCTACTCAACCACGACCACAACAACAGCAACCTCAACAGCCTCAGCAACCTCAACAGCAACCTCAACCTCAGACCCAGCCTCAGCAAACCCCATTTCCCTTCCCATCTGCCGCTAACACCGATACTCGGAATGGCCAGGCTCGTTCTGATACAGTCATGACCGACGACACGGCGTCTTTGCCTTTGACAACTCCGCAGTTAGTTTTCAGCTCCGCACCTACGGGCCATGCACCCCCGCCAGGCTCTACAGAGACTATGCCTCAAGATTTGGACGTGGTCAAGCTTGGTCCCAACGGACAGACCAGCCCTAGTCAAAGACTCTCGTTTGAGAGATTTGGCATCGATGGAATCAAAACTCCGCGAAGACATAACTCTTCAAGATTCGAGATTTCAGCAACACGTGAACTAGAGCATCTTCCCGGGTTTAAAAACGTTCCTGCTAAAGATCGAAGCGAGTTGTTCCTGAAACAGATTGAACAGTGCACAATTATATTTGACTTTAATGATCCAGCTGCTGATATCATGGGCAAAGAAATCAAGCAAAACACTTTGCGTGATCTGATAGAGCACGTATCTACTCACCAAATATCCATCACGCCTCTTATGTACGCCAAAGTTGTACAAATGGTTTCTAAAAATCTATTTCGCCCAATCCCGCCTCCTGTGAACCCCATAGGTGACGTATTTGACCCGGATGAAGATGAACCTGTGTACGAGATTGCGTGGCCGCACATGGAGCTCGTTTATCACTTTTTTCTTCAGTTTATTGAGTCTAACGATTTCAGCCAGAGTATTGCCAAGCAGTATATTGACCATCAGTTTGTGCAGAATCTGATAGAGCTGTTTGATACGGAGGACCCGCAAGAGCGTGAATGTCTAAAAACAACGCTGCATCGAATATACGGCAAGTTCTTGAATCTGCGACCTTTTATCCGAAGATCAATGAACAATGTTCTTTTCCAGTTCACATATGAGACTGAGCGCTTCAACGGCATTCCCGAGTTGCTAGAGATTCTTGGTAGTATCATCAACGGCTTTGCCTTACCACTGAAGGATGAGCACAAGATCTTTTTGAGTCGCGTACTGATACCTCTACACAAGGTAAGGTCTCTAGGTCTGTATCATTCTCAGCTAGCATACTGTGTAGTGCAGTTTCTTGAAAAAGACTCGTCAATGACGGAAGAAGTAATCATGGGGTTGCTACGATATTGGCCCAAAGTTAATAGTCCTAAGGAAGTCTTGTTCTTAATTGAAATTGAGGACATTTTTGAAGTTATGGAGCCTCATGAATTTACTAAGATTCAAATTCCGTTGTTTGTGCAGCTTGCCAAGTGCATTTCTAGTCCTCATTTCCAAGTGGCAGAGCGTGCTTTATACTACTGGAAACATGAATACTTTTGCTCTCTTGTTGCCGAAAACTCTGAAACCATTTTGCCCATAATATTTTCTGCTCTCCACGAGACCTCGACGTCTCATTGGAACCAGGCAATTCACGTCATGATATACAACACAACCAAGTTATTTATGGACACCAACCCTGCGTTATACGATCAGTGTGCAATTCTCTACCAGCAGAGCCGCGAGGCTGCCGACGCTCGAGAGCGAATGAGAAAGGAGAACTGGAAGATGTTGGAGGACCTTGTGGACTCAAGGGAAGCGGATATGGCTAATGCAGCGCCAAACGGGGGAGAACCAGCCTATTTCAAATATCAGCAGCAGCAGCAGCTTCAACATCAACAAGAGCAACAACAAAGCCATCTGGCTCCCACTGTAGAGCAGTAATGTTGCTTTTGAGTGCTAGATTTGTGAGAGTTATATAAAGACGGAAGCCTTGTCCATTTACACAGTTTTATTTTGTTTTGTAATATTAATAGTAGGCCAAGAGTGCAACAAAACGTATGGGATCTACGCCGTCGAATTTTTTTCAAGTTTCTTGATGGGCTCGGCAGGTTAGGCTGTATTCTGCTGTTGCCGGTTCACTAAATGGTAGCTCCATCCAACCGTGACTATGGAGCGCAAAAAGGCTGATATTTATAAAAAGGAATAATTCAGCTACATAATTCAATTACATGTGCCCGGCTGTGGCCTTTCTTCAAGTTACGGCTGGTAGTTATAGTCAAGAACATATTGGCACAGAATGCTTGAGGTCGTGCCCGCTATGGGATTATTGTATCAATGTGCGGTTATACTGTATGTGCAAATAGCTGCAATGTAAAGTGCGGGCCGGCGAATGAACTGATCTGTGCAGCTTCATAACAAAAGGTACATTATAGGTAAGGTCTGAAATAGACCTTAAGTCAATCGCGTTAATAGGAAGATCCAGCGTGTTCTGAGCTGTAATTGATGTTGAGAATGGTCATTTATTTGAGCTCCTCCATGGCTATTTAACATCACGTATACTGAAGAAAACACATGTCAATACTATTGCAATATAGTTGGATTTTTGAGGGCACTGTTTATAAGTCATGAGCAAACTGGCGAACAAAGCTTATAAACATATACACATGTACTAGTGGGTGGGTAGGTCATGTCGCGCATCCTTAACGTGTTTAATGTGTAGTCTAGTTGGCTCAAACGGTGCTCAAATATGTCCAATCATGCTCATTCAATTTGATACCTTATATCGGCATGTATTTCGGGAATCTCACGGCGTAAAGAAAACACCAGAAATGGACTGAATCAGTCAAACGCCACCATTTCATTAGCTTCTTCAAGTAACATATAGTAGTGGTACATGACGAGATCTGGATTAGAAATACTCAGGAATCCCAAACGTAATGAAGACTGCAAATTGAGTTGGAAAGCGACGAAAATGTAGCCTAATCAACATAACTGATTTATATGTCAAGCCGCACCGTCAGGAAATGCTTCTATTTACGTTCTCTGCATGGACATGTGCGGCTATGCATTGGCAAAGGCGTCTTCGTGAGCAAACGTAGAAAGTATAGCAAAAGTTGCTGTAGATGCGCTGGTCGCAAGCCAGCAAAAAAGGTCAGAGTTGGTCAAATTTGCGAGAAACCGCATAGCCTTGTTTTCTTGTAGACTGTTTTGTTCCCTGCCAACGAGGGCGCCGTTAGAATGAAGGCTGATTAAATGCGCCTACAATATGATTGCGTAAAAAGTGTTGATGAGCTTGGCAATGTCCAAGGCACGCGGCCACTGAGAAACATCGCCACTCGGTCCGAAAGATTATATATGATATTAATTGCGTGAGGGACGAATGCTAAGCGCTTGAAAATAGCTTTTTTCACTTCTAGTTTTGGCTATGGCTGGGAGGGACGAAGACACAGAAGATAGCATACAACATTAACATCTGATACGCACGTAGTAATCAAAAAAAAAGGGAAATAAGAAATAGAGAATAGAGAAATGCGAAAAAATGTACGACGAGTGAATTACTCTATGTTATTAGATTCGCCTGTCCGTGCACTTGAGCGACTGTTGTTACTGAGTTTAGCTTTGACTTGAGGTTTATGGATAGAATAAATTGTAATCTCAAAACTATGCTTTGTTTTAAACATATCCATCAGGCTTCTTACTTACTCAGGAGGCAGCTATGAAAGAAAAACGAAAAAGATCCTCCGAGGCTTGGAAATTTCACAGATACATTAGTGACACTTGGCCATGCCAGTGGCTTGTGACGCCAAATTCATACTTAAGCGTATCCCCTCACACAGCGAGTCAGGCTACAAAAAACTCTTGCGTGTGAAAGTTATGCCAAACCTTTGAGATCGAAAGAGTACACTGTCGTTTCTTTGACCACAGAAAAGTCTAAATCTGACTCTTTTACAGTATCACGTACATGATAGTCCGAGGAAGTATCAGTATGGGGTTAATACTTCTTGCTGTCAAGGCGTACGCTGGTCAAGCTCAACATGTCTCATCCTAAACTGAACAATTTGACAACGAGTCACCAAGATAGGATGTTCCATTTTTCAACGTAGTTTATTTCACTCACAACATACGTACTACCCCGTAGTCCATTATAGGAGTCTCTTTAGTGGCTTTTTATGCCGATACCCCTTATTCTCAGCAGCTAATATAAGACTTCTGCTAGCTGCTGCAGTAACGCTTTTCGTCATAACTACAACTCTTCCATCTGTAACAGCTCAGCTCTGTGTCTCTGTTGTTTCATCTACCCGATCTTAGAGGCTATCAAGGACGTAAAGGGAAACGCATCGCTGTAAATTTACGAGAAGTGACCGTTATTCCATAACAGCTGCCTTGCTATGCGGAGAAAGGATTTGAGATCAATATGACTTGACACCGAGCACATTACAAGGCTCAGGCGTGGCTCCGAAATCGTGACTCAAAGACTAGCGCAAGAATCAGTAGACGCCTATTTTTTTTTGATGGCTCAAAATTTGAAGCTGCAAACAACGTGTGGAATCTTAAGTACACTTAAAAAGTAAAAAAGAACCTCCGATGCGGGGAATTGAACCCCGATTTGCCCGGTGAGAGCGGACCGTGCTAGCCATTACACTACATCGGATTTTCATGTTATCAAATAATCTATATGCTATATGATATGCATTTATGCTACAGCTAGAAAATAAGGTAAATCCAATTTTATACGGGATTCACACAGAACCCCTTGAGAGACAACGGATCAAAAAGAACGACATGAGTGACGGAACTAAGGATCTTACTGAAAAAGCAGACATCATCCATGAGCCAGATCCCCCTGACATCATGCTGGATGACGGCGATGTCGTCGGCGAGGAAAATGGTGGTGGCGATGCCGAAAAAATGAACAATTATGGTGGCGATACCGAAAAATTCTTCAACAACGAAAAACCCGATGAAGAGACAAACAACAGGCTCAAAAGAATTTTCAGCTTTGATGTTGATGA